>JAVQJL010054401.1:0-14726 GCA_036024295.1 Nannoperca obscura | reverse complement strand
ATATATATATATATATATATATATTTATATATATATTTATTTATTTATTAAGTAAATCCAACCAGTACTGCCAAACAAACTCACACATTTAGAGCCTGAATTTTCACAGACTGCTGATGTTTTCCAGAGAATACTTTGTCCAGATATATTTATTGAGTTTAAAATTCTGAGCAGTGGACATATGGTTACCATCTTCTTGTGACATTTGGTATTTGCAAATTTCAGAAAGTATGCGCAACACACAGCTTGACTCCAAGAAAAAAAAATGGGAATACACTTTAGCAAAGTGCAGGACTCAGTGGCTCAGCTGACATGGTTGCAGTTGAGATGGTCACAGTATGTGTGTAGCTGTCAGAGGTGATAATAACACCTCTAACTGGATTGCCTTCCTTACTTTCCCATGGGGAGCTGACCCTGACTATGACCGCCATCTTTGATAAAATTCTGCCACAGCAGTTAAAGCACAGGTGGGAATGCCAGTACCCCGAGAGTAAACACCAGCGACAACATTATTAGTTATCACACACACACACACAGACACAAACACAAACACACACAGATTGAGGCAATCTGTGAATGCAAATACCTAAATGCATTAATGTGATGAACTGTTTCTTCTTTTTTAAGATAATCAATTTAGAGATATTCTAGATACAATAATTTCTATATAACCCATAAATGTTCTTTTATGACTTTTTTGTCAAAACATTTTGGCAATAACAAGCATCCTACATTTTCAGTTGTTCATACTGTAGCAACCTGTCTCTCATGTCACGGACTACTTACCATTTCCACAATGGGGTACCTTTCCATCCAACCGTTTCTATGCACATTTTGACTGAAAGTAAAAATAAAAATATAACAAAAATGCATATTAATGCTTATTTGCTTTCTGGTGGAGAGTGAGATGAGAAGAGTGATGTCACTCATGCTTGTACATAACTGTAAGACTACAGCCAGCAGCCAATTAGCTTAGCTTAGCTTAGCACATAAACTGAAAACAGGTGGAAATAGCTAGCCTGGCTTTTTGTTACCTAAACAAAAGCTGAAAGTTGACTAATTAACTTGGAGGGGGGGTTATGCTAAGCTTATATTTAACAAACAGACGGTCTTCGCAACTATCAACAAGAATACGAAAAAGCATATTCCCCAAAATGTCAAACTATTACTTTAAATAAACAATGCTATCACTGTACCTGCTTCTCCTTTTCATAGACAAACCATCCGTGGCCTGTTGTTGCTTTCTGATGCATATCTTGAATCCATAGAACTCCAAAAAAAGAATAATAGAAGAATAATAATAGAAGCAGGGGCCTCGGGTAACCATAGTCCAGCATAGTGGAAAGAGAGGGGGTTCTACACTGTAACAGTAAGATTTTCGTATCCTGTATATTTTATACATATTCCGTGTATATCATGTATATTTTTATATTGATAGTTAACAGATACATTTCCTGAATCATGATTCTATGGATTTGCTTAGGGTGAAAACATAACTAATGTAGTGTTCCTTGTGACAGTGTGTTAAATATCAGCCATTATCCAAGTGTAGATTTACAGCACCTGGCATTAGATACTGCATGCAAAGAATTTCAGGGCCTTACAAAAGGGAGTCTGGACTGCAGGCTCATCTTGCAGGGTATCAGGGTCTGCCCTGCTACATTGTACAGTGTCCTCCTGAATCTTATTATCATGCTAATGAAGCAGGATACGAAACCCTTAAAGGTTTGTTGAATAAAAGAGGAAATTGAAAAAAAGCCGTCCTTTTTTTCATGAGACTTGCGCTACCATTCCAAGGCTGCTGCTTCTGTTTCACAAGGACAACTTCCAAACTGTTGTCAGCCTAAGCTTCTGTTTTAATGAGATCAACTGCTTACCTCAGCAGTCGCCATGGCGATACAGTAAAAGGAAAAGGTTATATGAGATCTGAACCAGGCCTGGAATGTCACATTCAAAAGGCCTCATCTTCCTCTTCTCCAATCTTTAACACACCGTTTTCCTTTTCTATGCTAATCACCAGAAATAAATCACACCCACCCTCTCTTTCAGTTGACTTACGGAACAGGTCGTTTTGCTTTGCAGTGGCTGCAACACAAACAATGTGTGGAATGCAGGATAATCTAAATGACAAGAGAGACTGGCGAAAAAATGAATGCGTCAAAGTGGGATTTGTTTTCTTCAATTCATGAATCATGTCAGAGCTATCCATTCTCTCACTGTGGGATGTTTGGAGGTGGAGGATCAAAAGGATAATTCATTGAAGTGCCGATGTTTGGCATACTAATAAAAAAATGGAGGCAAGGCTATTCATCTAATTGTGTGGGAGTTAAGGGAGTATCTCACCAAACAACACTCCAGAGGACAATGGATTTCTGCCACCCGCTCTTGAACCAGAACAACAGTCCCGACCTGCCTTCACTCTGCAGAAGAAGAAACAGCTACGCTCAGCAGAGTAGGGAATCATGCACTGCTAACTCTCTCTTATACTAAGTTTTTAATTTACAGTATTTGTCAAAACTGCAGAACAATTTTTATTTACCTTCATAGTAAAACACACAAGAGAAAAAGGAAAGGAACATTTGCTTGGACAATAAATTGATCGCCCAGCTAAGAGAGCATCTGAGGAGCAAAGGAAAACAAATTTTCCTCCCCTTCAATGGGATTTCGACCCAGATGCTCACTTGTGCTTTGTCTCTATTAAGTGGCCATAAGATTTATGAGAGGAATATTGAGTTTGTGCGCAGACTACCAGTTCTGCTGGCCATTTTATATGTCCCACATGAGAGCAGAAAAGGAAGCGGAGCACTTTGTCTTCAATTTCTGCGAGTCTGTGAAGTCGTGAAGTATGCTTACAAGGACTGGATAAAATAAAGAACCCACACGTGCAGCACACAGTCACACAAATGAGCATATTAGGGTTTCATTCCATCTTCCCGAGGACACTTTATTGTTTACTATATTTTTATGTTTCTGCTGTATTTATATTTAGGATGTTCATTTTTTCAGGCATAGGAAGTTAAAAGAGGTCAGACTTGAAAGACTGTGAAATTAAAAAAAGAAAATGACCCAGTTTGATGGGACATTGCTGTCATGGACTGTATGTGCCCTCTTATCAGGGGATAATGTGTGATTATGCAATCCAAAGACCAATTTAAACCCCCTAAAGCCTGTTTAGACCAAACAGAGTTACGCTAAAATGTCATCAGGGAAAATTATTTAATGAAAGCCGCAGGTGCTTTTATCTTATGTGGTACATTGCTGTAGCTAACGTACTGGCTTATTTGCTTCTTTTGTTATTCCTGCTGCAATGTGACAAATTAGTAGACAAATGAGTAGAGTAGACAGGAAAGATAATTAATCCAATACATGAAGCTGTATTTCCTCTGGAGCAAAACAAGAGCTACAAGTGACCGATTACCATAATGAACACACCTTAATGATTATAAGATATGTTTTGGACTCCAAAGTTAAACACCAGGGTTTTGATTAAGTGCATTATCCACTAATCTCCTGTCCTGGGTGTGTTGATTGGGAGATTAGTGAAACACAGATCACTTTAGAAACATTGAAATTATGGTTAATCGTGGTTGCTGATGATGATTGGATGGCTCTTTGCCCCCCACAATTTGGAAACTGGACTCAATATTCAGTCAATCTCAGAAAAAGAAGCCTATTAGCAATCACAATCAGACACAGATGGCGTAATTCAAATGATTTAAATACTTGTAAAACATTCAATCAGATAACCAATGGTCTGCAATGGACTTTATTGGGAGAGTAACATTTTGAACACACACACACACACAGTCTTGCGCAGAGATGAACACTATGCCCCTGTAAGCAGGTTTGGTTTCACAAAAAGTCTGTGAACAAAACATCCCACAAAAATACCACCACATGGAGGGGAAGAAATGCTTGAGCTGCCTGAATACCGACCACTATGGTCCCTCTCTCCTGTATGAATACTGTTCTGACAGAGAGGACAGAGGAATGTGAGATATGTTTGAGTCCTTGTGAGTATCTCTTTCAGCTTTTCAAAACACTGCTCCAGACAGGACCCCCACCCCCATTATTATCTAAAATCCTTTCAGAATGAAAGAATGAGCAGAATCTCAGGTGGTTTTTGCTTGAGGACAGGAGGAGATGAGGACAAGAAAATGGATTCCATGGTCCCATATAATTAAAATTAAAATGTACAAATTCTAATTATTTTAAGTGCATGAATATAAAAATGTCACATTATAAAAAGTATTTCTTATGATGATAAAATTATTGTAATTAATGTCCTGCAGTATAAAAATGTACTTTGTGGAACAACAATGATATGAATTACGCTGTACACTGCAGGCTATAATGTAAAGCCAAGTTCTGCACTTTGTATATCAGTCATCTACCTCGACAACCTCTGTGCAAGTTGCGTATGGGAAAATACGTTGCACTACGTTGTTGAAAATACGTTGTTTTCACTTTGCTACATCAACTCAAATAAAAAAAAAGTTTAAGAAACTCTGGATGAAACATCTGTGCATATTAATTGAGATGAATATGACTTGTTACAATGGGCCCCTAAAATTATATAAACACCAATGCACACAGACATATTGAGCACTTGGGTCTCTTGCTACTGGGTCAGAAAAACTGCCCTGTATTTTTTCATTAACATTGAATGTAATATGGACTCCCTCTGTCTGGCTGTGGATGGTACTTGATTCATCAGTTTTTAATCAGGCTTGTTTGGAAGACAATCACTTCAGTGGCTCAATCACAACTTCCCTCACTCCACCCCCTCTCACGGCTGCTGTCCTTTCTGTCTTTCTCTGTGCACTACCACATCAACACTGACCAGCATTGTGTGTCTCTTTATATCGGATAACAGGGCAAGGTAATGTGGGCAGATTGAACAAGAGTAAGATTTCTTTCTCAGAAAAGGAGGCTTTTTGTCTTCTTTCTTAATCTTTCTCTGTGAGTTGTGCCCCAGCCTTCTTGGCTTACTTCATTAGTCATGCAGACGTATGGTGAAGGAGAATGGTGGAGCCTCTCTTTGACTTTCCCTGCAGTCAAACACACAGAGGTTGTATGAGTGTGGGGAAACTACTGAACCTGCTGTAGCAATCTGTACTTGATTCCTGTTTGCTCTGCAGCAACGATATCCTGTCTGTCTATGAAGTTTCAGGAAACTTGCCCATGGCAACAAACTCTACAAGATACTCCACAGGGGAATATCTTTTGCTTAAAACATGTGTGTTATGTTTCTATCGGCACTTTTAAAGATTAAATCAACTTCTCAACAAAAAGGTATTCTATCTGTACTTCCTGTGCCAGGAAAGTTGAAGCTACCTGAGGGGAAGAAAAACGCCCCACGTCCACCTTTCTTTTACACCAAACTGCCTTTTATTTCTCTTGAACTATGCCCTCTTCCATTGAACATAAACCCTGATTTTACCTGACTGGAAGCACATTTGGGACTGGCAATGCTTGTAACACAAATCTAGACCCTTTGGTCATAGATACCATGCTTATCTTTTATGCCTTGGCATTGACTGAGTTGACTGTACTTAAGTTGAAAGTCACAAAGTTTTAAATATCCTTTGATTCAGCTAAAAAGGCACAGCACTTTATTTCAGACATTTCAATGTTACTGTTATCTTTCAGAGCTTTAGGTGCTGAATTTTAATGAGTACTCTGGTTACAACCCCCAACAACTGATTTAACAGACATAAAACTGCATACAGATGGTTCTTCTTGCTACTGTTATAGATACTGTACTGTGTATCCCCCTTCTGTATGTTCAAATTAGTGTACAAGCCACCCTGGGTGGCCAGAGCCCAGGAGTGACAGGAATAACATTTTCAGTTCTGTCCCAACCTGTCATCCCCTGTTAGGTGAAGAGGCCACAGAAGGTCAAAATGCCACTACCATTACATTCAAAGTGTCATTATAAAGGAAAAAACACCTGCTACATGCTGAGTGCCACTGGTCAAAGGCAACACGTGGCAGTTGGATTTTGTTAGATTTCAGGATTTTGTACTTGCAGATCCAGATGATCACTCAAGCTTTTCTGCATCCTGGGAAAGGCAATCTATAGAGTCAGGCATAAAGGCAGCCAGTTCAGTCAGCTACCCGTATCATCTTGATTATTTCAGGGATGTTTTCACTTGGTTTTGCATTGTGCTGCAAAGAAAACAAATCAGAACCTTTAGTACCAGGGACCAGGGGTAACCCTAAGACTTCATGGACCTCAAGCAAAAATGCCTCCCCTGTGCCAACAAGGGTATCCTATTTGTTGGATGTCCTGTTTGGTGTTGGGTCAACCAGTGGCCTTTTGGTTGCTACAGTATTTGGGAAAGAAACAGCGATATCCCTGTTGGCAGTGTTGTAGCGTCGGATGGGCAGGAAGTCCTAGGTTTCCACCTGACCCCTGCTGGACATTACACTGCTGTGAGAAACTGAAGGCTATTGGAAAAAAGTGGAGAAAGAGAAGAATTGTGAGAATACAGAAAAAGTCAAGAACAAGGATGCAGTAGCTGAGCATGGGACATATTCTGCGATTCAATAGGGATAGTAGAGCAACCTTGGCTGCTTGGGGCTCATGAGCTAATGCCTAATGGGTGTATGACCTATTGGGTTTATTCTTGATTCCTGCTCCTGAAATAATGTAGTTTCAATATAAGGAGCGGTTGTTTTTCAAGCAACTACTTTCTTTACTTTCTTAAGCATAATCAGAAACTTGGTCAATATAAGTTCCAGATAAACAAGACCAAGACCGAATTTGAGACCCATTCATAGAAGGTTCATGTCAATGCAGACCTCTATTTGACCAATTCTGTAAAACAGTTTAGCAAACAAAATAGTGGATTTGTGAGCAGAAAACTTAACTTTGCAACGCTTGCAGCTGGTGAAATATTTATTTAATAATTTAGCATATTTTTGGTTTAAATTATTCATGACTGTGTGTGCTAGATGTCACAATACACGAGTGACCCACAGGTTGGAAAACAAACAGAAATATCTTCATTGAGCAGTGGTTGTTCACCAATCCAGCACATTCTGCCACCTAGAAAGATAAGCATATAATGAAAATGATAAATAAACATGATATGATTTCAATCACTACAGTAGGTGTCTACACCAACTGTTGAACACTATGCCCATAGCCTGGAAGACTGTAAGAGAGAGGCTGGCAGATATGTGCCCAGTTTGGGCAACAATGCACTGAAAGCACATTTTCTGGTTAAAAGTTAGTGCCTGTAGCTTAATTTCAACTGTCATATCCCATAACTATGTCCCTGTGGTGTGTGAAATGTTATATTAAAATTGACTTATTTTTCCAATAGCAAGAAACACGAATTGAGAGATTGTAAGTCACCTAATATAAAATTGCATTGAGTTGGACAGCTCCATGGAGAATCAATTGATAAAGAAGGACAAGAGAGATTTTGACGGTATCCAACAGATTGAATGGTTATGGTAGGAAAGGATGATTTTCTGGATATTAGGGCATACTCAAAGTGTTAGCTCCAAATCCATCTCCCAGGCAGGACGGAGATTACGTTTTGATAAAATGTGCTGCCTTGTTTCTCTATTTATTGGAGATAAATGTAGAGAGGAATAAGAATATCGCTGTAAATGAATCATGAAATTGAGTAGTCTTCCTGTTGTGAAGTAAAATATAAGGTTGGTAAGATAAACATCTTTACAGACAAAACAGAATATAAAATTTAATGTATTTCTTGCCACCCGGGTTACAAACTATTGTGAATGTGCATTATATTGAACAGATGTTGTACATTGCATTGAAAATCTCAGCAATCCTAAGATAAGAAACCTTGGTTTGTGGCTTACAGAATCAAGTACTGTAGAACATAGAGTACAATGTCAAACTGCATTTGCTCTGTTGGACTGCTTGTCTAACAGTTTCTAAACAAGAACGGATCAACCAAGATAGCAGAGACTGTGACATTATTTCCTCAATACCTACAACTACACAGTGTAGTATCACCTAAACAACAGAAACAGATGTGTGATCTTACTTAGCTACACTCTTAAATATCAGTCATTGTCATGATGGTATCATGAGTCTCAATCTACCCTGTGAACATAGAATATTGATTCACAAAGGGGTTTCATATGTTTCCTGTTTTCAAATAAAGAAAATAAATTATGTCAGATCTGCAATTCTTTTCTTTTAATAGTTTAGCTTGAGCAGTAGGCAAAACCTAAAACTATTATATCTAAATGTCAACAAGGGAATCTTCACTGCCTGCAGATACGTCACTTCATTCTGAAAAATAATCAACTGAACAGGACATGTATAAGCTCAGAGTAAAAAAATAAACATTTACTCTCAGCTGAGTGACTTTATGTGGTGCTTAGTTAAGTATTTAGGTAATTCCAGTGAGGTAGACTGTCATGTGTCATATTTGATACCCACTCTGATTATCCAGGCACACTGGATGAGTGAGCTCAGTGGACTGCATACTGGATGTGTCAGGGCTGTATTGAAAACAAGAATTGGTACAGCACTATACTAAGAGAAGAGGTAATGACAGATAATACAGAATAGTTTGGAATAGACAAATTAACTGTCAGACTGTTAAAGAAATTGTTGGAAATTTTAGGAAATATGCTTATTCACTTTTTGGTGGAGAGTTAGAAGACAAAACTGAAACCACTCTCATGTATGTCCATAGAAATGAAGCTACAGCCCGCAGCCAGTTAGCTTAAAGACTGAAAACAATATCTGCCTACTAGCACCTCTAAAACTCATTAATTAATAATTTAAATGCCATTATTTAATCTGTAAAAAAACTAAAGTGTACAAACATTTTCATTATCTCTGCTGGTTGCCAGGCGATAGATGTTTGGACAAGAAATAACCCTCCATGAAATGGTGAATTGTTGTTTTAACACTTTGGTTTTTGCAAGGTTAAACAATTAAGTTATAACAAGATATTCACTGGACATATATGACTGTGGCATTGATCTTCTTTTCTAACCCCTTGCCAGAAAAAGAAAAAGTTTATTTCCTAAAATACCCAACTTTTCATTTAAGAAGCATAAAAGGCTATGTGATTAAATTCAAAATGTTGGAATCAGCAACTGGCAACCCGTCTAGGTTTGCTGGTGGAGGGCTGACAGTTTTTTTAATATCTGGGTATTTGGTGGGTATCAGGAGATGCCAGCTATTCCATGTTTTGTATATTTTTCTGCCAAAGTAAAGTCTATCTTCAGCTCTTCATCATCCACCATGTTTGCAGCCGTATTCCCTATTTGTGTTTTCATCTTGAGGTCCTCATTGATGATGCTCAGAATCTTAATCGCATTTAATGGCCAAGTGTGCTGACTGATAAACTGTGTTTAACTCAGGTCTGCGGTAATATATTAAGAACAACTGTGCAGTCACTACTGTGACATAGACAAACAGTTTAACAGACACACTCAGAGTGGGGGCTGATGGCTATATAATATCTGTATTTCAATATTGCCATAAATCTTTTTCCACTTAGTCTCACCGACAGTGTCTGGCAGATGTAAGAATGCATTACAAGTGGGATTCAGCAAGTGTTTTGTGTTTTGATTGGATCCACTGAATATGACTATTCATATTCAATGGATCTTTCTAGTCGAGCACAATCAAGGGCACAGCTGCAGCAATTCTTTTTATAAGCTCAATAGAAAACACAATCCTTTATTATTAAATTTCATATTCACTATGAGTCTTGATGATTGTAAGCACAATAATAATCATCTATTGTTTTTGCTGAGATTGATAAATGATGTACGTTATGCTAGCGCAAGCTTGCCAGAGGAATATCATTCTCATGGATGTATGCTTAGTTGTTCTTACCTAGCAAGAAATTACAGTAAACCCTAAAGTATTGTGTTTGAAAATTAAATTCAGTCGTTAGATCTCAAGGGTAATGATATAGGTCTAGTTTTGGTGTGTGAATGCTCTGAAAGCTTTCAGGTTCTATACAGCTGCATAGGAGAGAGGAGTGAGAGGCTGTCATGTCCACTGTTGCATGCTGTTTGTTATGAAACAACACTATTTTAGGAGATGCTTTCTCCTCTTTTGCCTGTGTACCTTTCATATGAATACTGTAAGTTGAATTTAACATTTTCTCAAGCAGATCAAAGGTACACCATTTCCAAGCAAGATAAGAACTGTGTAGGAGTGTGCTATGAATTGCTGTTCTCCAAGAGAAAAAATGCTGGACTTATATGAGCACAAACACAGTATGAAAGACAACAGATAACGTCAGTCAGCATCTCCGATTGTAAAGAAGTGCAGAGGCTGCTCAATGCGATGGTGACATCAAGCCTCAACAAGCAAGGGTAGGCAGTGTTAAAACATTGGTTATCAAATCAAATGCAAAGCAAAGAAAACCAATCTGCTACTTAACAGATTCTTGTTGTCCACTGATCTCTTGGAAACACCCTCCTCCATTATTATGACACCTTTCTACTAAATCATTTTTATCAGTTCAATTCATTATGCTTTCTTGGCATGAATGTAGCAAGAAAATATGGGCAAAGCATCAGGTAATGACATAAAAAAAAGAAATTTATTATCATTTAGATATGAGAAAAACAAGAAATATTCACATTTAAAAAGCGAATGCAAGCAAATACTTGAAACAAATATGTCTTTTTTGCTTGAATGACTGATTAACGGACTAATTGTTAACGGACTAATTGTTTCAGCTCTACTTGCAAAGCAACCCATGTAGCTTTGCAGTTGAGTATGTCCAAATAAATTAGGACCATTCAAACATTTCATGGATCATTGCAACTTCAGGTTAAACTGTTGATTTGACGCTGACATTATGTTAATAAGTCCAACATGTCTACCACAGTAAAGACCGCTAATTCATTAAGCCAAATAACAATTCAACTAATAGAGGACCAAGTAACAGAAGTGGCAGTGTACTCTAAACCAATCAGAATTTAAAATGCCTTTGAAAACAAAATGGTGAAAGAGCTAACAGTGTATTCGACTTTTATTTTTACTGTGGTAGCCTGTGCCTACAGCTGATCCACAATGGGGTGTTTTTGTGTTTGCAGGATATATATTTTTGGTTTAAATTGACCCAGAGCCAGCCAAAGCTGAGCTTTGCCTTCTACTTTTTTAGCGACTGACGGGGCAACGTGACAAATGAGACAATTACCTGCGGTCAAGAATGGTCTCATCTCTGCTCTCCTCTATGCGACTCTGCTCCTTCTACCCCTGACTCACCACAATGTCTGCCCGGGGCATATAAAAAAAACACCCAGTGATGTTGGGCTTCCACTTTTGGCTCTACCTCCAACCCTCATCTGATGATGTTGACCTGGATGTGAGAAGCAAGGCACTTTCTCGTCTTCCACTGGTGCCCCATTTTGTGCTGGAAGACCTATGGGGTGGCCATTAAGCAGTGGGAGGATGTCACTGGCCTCTTGTGGCGTGCACAGACTCTAAGAACCAATGACAAAAAAGAAAAAGAGCTCCTCTACTTTGCTTATGGTTAGGGTAACAGTTAGTCACGATGGGCCATCTGGCTGACCAACAAGGCACTTGGGCCAACTAAAGGCATGCAGGGGACGAGAAGGGCACGTTTGTATGATATTAGGACAATAATGAGATATGGAAGTGTCTTATTGGGCCCAAACAAATCCTCATGAAAGGACACAAAAAGAGCTAGGTGAAATAAAGAATTCAAATTATCCACTTCCTTTTAATCTACCTTTGCTATACAGCTGTAAGAATTATGACTATGACTCCTGTAAAGGTGGAGCAAAGAGAGAGGTTCAGGGAACTGGATGGGCCAACAAAATGACTTTGACTGCTAACAGTCAAAATTGACTTCTTGCTACCGTGGCCACAATTGCTTCCTAACCTGATCAATCATTTTACCAAAAAAGGTCCCCTAACCCAAACCAGAATCATTCCCTTCCCAAGTAATTTTTGTGGTGTCAGATCTGGACATAGTTTTATTTTTGCAACAGTGATTTGTTAAAACACTTTGGACAAATGATGATAGGGCATCAGATTAGACAATGGAACCTGTGTCATTCTGGAGAACAATTACAAACAGCATATTTTTTTGAGGAACTGTTGCCCAGTGTGTGGACAATAAATGGATGGTTATTTATTATGATTGTGTTTGTGGTTGTTTGGTCTGAGGACATACTTTATGCAAGTGTTTAAATGACTCTTTGGAGTAGAAGTTCATTTTTATTTTGGAATGGTGACTGATGTGTTAGGCTCGGGGAACGGGGACCCAAAAAGCAGACATTGGCCGAGGAGGAACAGTCAAATACTTTTATTGATGACTTAGCAGGACGTGAAAACGCAGGACATGGAAATGCAGGACATGGAAACCCAGGAAATCAGATGCAATGAACAAAGACCAGATAAAGGAAACACCCAAACAGGAATTACCAAAATAAAACAGGAAACAGAAAACAAAGATCAGGGATCGTGATATGATGGTGTTTGGGTAGCATAAAATGTTACTTACCTTACAATTTACAGAGGCTCTTCCAATGCTATGTTGTATAAAAAGTATTGATTTTCCAAACATAATTTACGCCATTTTGTAGCCCTTCTTATTTGTATTATTCCTCTAACCATTTAACCATTTCTCTTTTTATGTCTGTGTCTCATTTGGATTTTGTTTGTTGTATTATAGCCTCTTTTGCCATCTGTATATTTAGTGTGAAAGTAACCATTCATTACTTTGCCAAACTGGATGGCCAACAACTTCTGTTTCATCTAGTCTATACAGTGCTTTGTTCATTGCTGTACAGTTGGGAGACTTAGTTTAATGTTATTGAAAGTGAATGTTAAAAGATTAACCTTGAAGATTAACCTTTGCACAGTAACGACCTAATACATCTCTGAATTAATATCCATTTCAGCCTTTGACATTACATGTTTTGCCAGTATTTTCTCACTTTCCCGTTCACATTCTGTTTTCTCTCTGAATTGTTACAGGCCACATACTGGCTCTCAAGGCCAATCACACTGAAGTGGTGCTTAACAGAGGGCGCCATCCTTCAATCAACCTATATCTTGAACATAAACCAGCATGCTGGAGTTAAAGAGAGTCAGAGAAGGCAATTAATGAATGAAAAGGAGAAAAGAAAAGAGTGCTGGGGGGAAAGAGCTGAGAGGAAAGGAGAAGATAGATTTAATGGACCAGAGTCATGATTCTTCTTACACTGAAGCAGGTCTTCTAGGAATGAAAGGGATAAAAAGGAGTAAATATGAGGAGAAAAATGAGAAACTGAAAGCGAGAGAATGGTAAAAGGTGGCAAGGGGAGATTGAAGGCCAAGAGGATGAATGCCTTTAAGAATGAATAAAGAGCATGGTGGCATAGCTTAAAGGGTTTCACTGAATTAGTAATTAAAGAGAAATATGGACGACTGTGTAAGATGTGTGAGAAGAAAGAAGAATGTGTTCAAGAATTACCATTTAACAGCAAAGACGGAACCATTTCACCCTTCAAGTAAACTGCCAATTTCTTAAGTTTCTTTGACTGACACTATTGCCTTATTCTAAAAGTTTTATTTATTCTGTATCTGACGTAGATTTGCTCTTAAACATATGTCTGCTGTGTCAACAGATTACATTTTTTGTGTAATCATTTTCATATGTAAAGGTACATTCACTGAAATACAAAGTGTAGTTAAGTAGAGCCAGAGAAGTTTACCCTGACATGATGAAGCGGACGTTATGTCAAAAAAGAGAGGATACAACCTAAAGATATACCCACATGAGTATGTTGGAGGTCTGTATATTAGTCATAGAGATGAGCTGCTGATTGGTGTTCTCAGATGATTAAAGTAATTGCCTCATTCTGACTTTGGCAGAGCCAATTTGACAGATAATTTGTAGAGGGCAGAATGAATTGCATGTCCTCTCCCAGGTCAACAGTTCACTCGGTTAATGATGGTGAGGATGGTGACCTTGTAAGGATACTCAGCGAGAAGGAAGTGAGAACATAAGACGCCATATTTAAACTTGTGTAAAAGAGAGTGTATTTACACCAGGTTACTTAAAGCAAAGTTAAAGACACATACAAATTGCCTAAATAGTCAGCTTCTTCTATCTATCTATCAAAGGGCTTTGTTTGTATGTATGTGTCAGCGTAGCTTTTACTTGTGTGCTACAAATTCAGTGCAGGAATGTCCCTGTTTAATCAGCTGAAATCCCGAAGTGGAGATGAATCAGTTATGTCTTCTCTAATGCAGACATATAAGATTTGCCCAAATTAAATTCAGGCATGGACACAGTAGTCATGGTCTAATGATCGACCCAGGAAGTGATTAATTGGTGTGGAGCACTTTTAATAGTCTCCTGTGGCTGTGGTATTGCTTTCTCCCTCCTTCTCTCTTCTCTCTGTTGACCTCTCTGCAAGCTGCTGTAAATTGTTTTATAATTAAATGCCTGAAACTTACATATTATATCCAATTACCATGCAGATCCTTACCACAACACATTCCATAGGGCTGTGTTGGGTTCTGTATTCTCCCCATGCACATATAAGTTAAATGAACTTTTCATTCATATTGAAGAATGCAGAGAAAGAACCAGGGTGTAGCTGCCAACAGTCAGTTATACAGTTTCAAGTTAATTACATTTTAAATAAGAATAAATAATCCCTTTGATAAATAATATTATACATAAGAATGTAAGTTTAAAAGAACCTGTTGAATAATTCATAGCGGAACCATTGTTCTT
>JAVQJL010054396.1:0-21327 GCA_036024295.1 Nannoperca obscura | reverse complement strand
TGTATTTCTTTAAAGTTAAGACTAGTTTAAAGTCATCTTCATTGAAAAGTACAGTGCTTTTCCTTCAAAAATAAGGACATTTCAATGTGACCCCAAACTTTTGAACGGTAGTGTACACGGATAGTAACCCCCTTTTGATTTCCTTCTGATTATTTTTTGTTGGATATGAGACAGTAACTTTGAAGCATCAACAGACAATATTCACCATTATTTGATGATCCACAGCTCTTTTACAAGGTGCCAAAAGTAGCAGATATAAATTACGGTCCATGAGAATCATTTTCAAGGCTGCAAGTAATAATTAAAAGAATGTAAAATGTTCTCATTAAGGCTATTTATGATTTACTCAATAAAAATGGAAAATGCAGACGTTACATGGGTCAAAAGTGAAGTCTTAAATGTGTGACCAACAGTAAATAAAAAAAAGGCAAAAGTGAAGAATTACAACACGAAGGCAATTTTCAGGAGGTTTATTTATGAAACACTACAGTGATATAAATAATAGTGGTTACAACTGGTCGTCAATACCTTGCATGATATTAGCAAAAAGGCAAAAACGTCCATCGTTGACAAAATGTCTAAAAATCTAGTTCCCATTAGAAAATGACATTCAATTAGAGGCATAATATGTACATATTTATATACATTGCTTAAGAAAATAAAGTCCAGTTCTTCTGTACAAAGCAACTGTTTATGGTCGACGCTTGCATGATAATGTCTGACAATTATTAATAACAGCCCTACTTTCCAAAAGAGCCCTAAAATTAGGCATTAGGTGTTTGATACTTGGACCAAAATGTCAGTGTGGTAAACATGAAAAATCTAAAATAATGTTAATTTATCATCGTAAGAAATTAATTCAATTCATCATTAGACTACAAAATACAGAACTATACTTGAAACTATCTCATCAAAAATTAGATCAGTGGTGCTTAGACACAAAAATATCTAAACATTCTTTCACCATCTTGCGCCAAATCTCAGCCTGATGGAACTATTCAGGGTCAGGGTGTGTTTTGCTTCTACTGCTGCCTTATATCACACTTGTTTTCATCAAGCACTGTCCTTTGTTGACTTGGACTTCGAAAGACTATTTAGTTTTCTCAAGTGAGTCCACTTTTGGGCAAGGACTTATCTGTGCATCCACACAGCAAACCACTTCAGAAGCAGAAAAACAAAACTGCTGTCACATGGGAACTCATTGAAGTCTTCCACCTTATAAAAGATGCTCGTCTTCTGTCAGGGACAGGACCAAAACATTTTGCATATTGCCTTTATACACAGTAAACATTAGTACAACCCTGCATGTGTTGAGTGTGGGCAGAGTACGGTAAAAAAAAAAAACTGTAACTAACACTTGTTTTGAAATGTGTCTTTTCACTCAAACGGAAGTTCATTGGCACTCTCAAGGGTTAAGGTCCCACACAGGGAGATTGGTCCAGCTACCTCAGGTTCTAGTATGGCTCGGGTTCAATGCAAACGTCCTCTTTTTCTCATCCACAGTATTAGTGCAGCAGTTCAGAGGGGTCAACACAGACAGGCACCGGTCCTAGGTGCCATTGTCTGTCATGCTGGAAGAGTCTGGAGAGGCTGCTGTTGGGGTTGATGACTGGCCTGTGCTCTGGGATGGGGAGCTGTCTTTAGGCCAGTGGAGTCGACTCAGACTCTGATGCAGTTCATCCAGTTCGGCTGGCAGGGGGATCCCCAGCTCCTGGTTGAGGGACAGAGCTTCAAACCAGTCCTCCAGCTTCTGGAAAGGTGGACTGAGAGAGGAGGAGTAGGCGGAAGGAGCAGGGAGGGAACACAGAGGGCTTTGAGGTTAAAACCAGACTGACAAGGTTGAGAGAAATCATGAGAAAGCACCCTGGCTTCTACAGACTCTTGAGATCAAATGAGCGTGGACACATTTCCTATGTGGCCATTTGAGTGAGTGCTAAAATCTATTAATCCAATAAATGTCTTTACATTTTTGATATGCAGCAACATTTTAAGAATAAATATTCTACCAGTCAGAAACTAGAAAAATTTAACTTTTCATAATACATAAAGTGTTCGCTATATACATTTCAATAACAGCAGCTGCTCACCGGTTGTCTGGTGTGAGGTCACAGCAGGCCACAGCCAGTGGAAAGAAAGCTGGTGGACAGTCTTCAGGAAGGAACTTCTCCACAAACTTGCCAACATTCAGGCCAAAGTCCTGAGTCCTGGGGAGGCACTCCGGGTCCGCATAGACTTTTCCAATGATCTGGATCATAAGACAGAGGAGGAGGTACGCATCAATCCATTATCAGATAGAGACAGACACATTGTCGCAGCAGGAAGCTCCCACATCCAGGACTTTAGAATTGCTTGCCAAAAAGCCTTGCAATCAAAGCAGATAATCTGGGCAGCATGTTCTTACCTCACAAAGCACAATTCCAAAGGAGAAAATGTCCACCTTCTCATCATAGCGTTTACCTGAAATAAAATCAAGTAAATAATCATAAATAAATAAATATTCATGAATAAATATGCTTTATAAATAAATAAAGCAAGTTGGTTATATGTGTATATATTTTTTTATTTTTTTCGCAAGCGGCTCACCGTTTAGCATCTCTGGAGCCATCCAGTAAGGGTTTCCCACGACAGTGTACCGCTTCTTTCGGTCAATACATCTGAACACCCTCTTCTTGTTGGAAGGTTTTTCAGGTGGAGGCTTAACTTTGTCTTCTACTATGAGTCGGGACAGTCCAAAGTCAGCAACGACCACAGTGTTGTCCTGTTGAAGGGCGAACTTCATTTAGAGCCACATTACTTGTTTTCATATATAATAATTCATATATAAGATGAAATATCGGGTTAAAAACGGGTAGGGTTTCTAGTTACTTATATGAGAATAAATATAGTAAAAGCTCTTGGAGGCGCTACTAGAATTAGCTTAAATAATGCAGTTTAAATTAAACTAAACAGAGTTTTACAACTACTCTTGTTTATATAGACACTGTATGGCAGTGCATACCAAACTTTACTGGGTTCATGAAATAAACAAACTGTTCCCACCCGTCGTTCTCATTGTTCACATTTTATATGTGCATTGGCCAGTAAGATGCCATGTTACCTACCAGTTTAACCAGGCAGTTGTGAGAGTTGAGGTCCCTGTGTATGATGCTCATTGTGTGAAGGTAGGCCTGAAACAAACAGGAAAGAAAGTCAACAAGGGGAAAATTCACATGTCCAAAACATTCACTTTTTACTTATAGAACTACCTATGAGATGTGCACTATCAACACATCTTCCATGACTGACGCCATCTTTAATCCTTCCCCTCTATGAGGTAGTATTTGTGTCTAAATTCAGATCTTATCAAATCTCTGCAACATATCTAAAATGTTACACTGTGCTTTTAAATGTATGATGGTACGGTTGTGGTTTCCAAACTTGTTTGCTTGTAACCCCTTAATACAAATCCATGTCACCTTATGAACACCCATAACAGGATATATATCTATGAGTTGTGAGCAGCTTAACCAGAGCTACTTTCCCTTCACAGATTAATTTTATATGAATCATTTTTTCGTGGCCTAAAGAGGTAAAACATTATAGTATTTAAAAAGGTAAATTAGAGAAAAATCCAGTTTTGTGTAACAACGTTTTTGTCTTTTATCATTTACCATCCCAGTAATCATCTGCCGTTCATTAGATTCATTTCAGGACCCCTTGTAATTATCACAATACCCACAAGGGGTCCTGTGCGTCCTTTGTGCCATTGAGCACATTTAGGCAGCTGAAAATAGCAGCCAAAGATTTCACTATTAGTAATGTCTTTGCAAGAGGCCAACTCACCATGCCAGAAGCGATGCTCTTTGCTAAGCTCACTCTTTGTTCCCATGGAAACGGGTCCTGTTAGTCCAGAGTAAAGAAAAAAACAAAAACAAAAGAGAGAAATGAATAGAAGCTCCCACAGAGGCTATAAAGCATAACAAAATGATTTTGCACCAAAGTAGAGACCTTAAAACAGCATTCAACAGTAACAGTACACGAATGAAATTCAAAACTGGCCCTCTCCCATAGACTTTAAACATAATTAGAGGCAAAAACCATTCTCCTTCTCCTCAGTGGGCTGTGTGTTGAGCTTAACTGCTCCTCAACTGTGCGAGGAGGGGAGCACAGCTCTTTAAATTTCACCTGGGAACACTTTCTACAACTTTTCTCATTCCACGTCTTGGCCAGTTGACATGCCAGCCCTCTATCAGTGCAGAGTTTACTTCAGGTCAGCCCCCCTCCCACACTGCAAACAGCTTATTCTGCAGCCACTGAAAGTTTTTTTTGTACTCTAATGTGGGAGAGAAAAGGGAGAGGGTTAAGTGAATCAACAACTTTAACTCACCATCTCTCTGATGAAATCCTTCAGGGTGCCTCCCTCGATAAACTCTGTTATCAAATTGAGCCTCTTGTCCTTGTATAGCACACCGATGAACCTCAAAACGTGGGGATGATCGAGGCTTCGCATTACTTTGACCTGAAGATTAGCCAGAAACAGAGCGAGAGTTAAAGAGAAGTAGGCCGATTGCAAGCTGATAATCTCAAATCAGTTTCCACATAGAAGAAATTTCATCTGTGACAAAAACAAAAAAATCACACCCATGTTGTCCTAAAAGACTGGGGCAAAAGTATCAAACTAACAATGTACAAAGAGGTAATTGTGGGAGTGTGAGGCATGCCTTTAGTTGAGAGTATAATAAATGACTCCATGCAGAGCCAGAGGTCTCGGATTTGTCTGTGAGGAAGCACAGGCCTCCTGCTGCATATTACCAACCTCCTTTAGGAAAGTCTTCTGGGTCTCCTCATCACAACGGATCAGCTCCTTCATCACCATCACCTCTCCTGTGGCTTTATGAGTCACCTGTTAGTGGGACAAAAGCAACATGTGCATTACTTGAAGCCCATTGCGTGAGTAACCAAAAACGGCCTGAATGGTTGAAGTAAAAAAACAGGGTGAAGAACTGATGGCATTTGGAGGCCGACCTTGATAGCCTGTCCGAAGAAGCCTTTTCCTAAGATCTCTCCATGGATGAGGTCACATGGCCGGAAGATGCGATGAGAGCAGCTACTGTAGGATCTCAAAGATTCAGAGCGCCCAATATCTCGTGTAATAAAAAACGGCTCTTTAGGAGAATTTGGCCCGGGTGACTTACAAATACTGTTACTGCGCCTGGAATAGAGAGAATACGGTTGATTAAAAATGACAAATTGCTCATTACAGACCCCACAATATGTAAACGGTCTGGTTTTTGGGTTTTGGTTCTAACATACCTCAAAGACCTCCTTTTCAGTGAGCTGTCATCAACCACGTCGGTTCTCTCCAGGACATCACCAGAAGGCGAGGACAGACGCATGCGAGAGGTTGCTGGGACTCCCAGCCGGGTTCTTGGTGATCCCAGCCGGAGCCGGTCTAAACGCTGCCTGACTGGATCATACTCTATAAGCAGCTGCAGCGTGTGATTGGTGCGGTGAATAAGATCGTCCACCTAAACAAACACATGAGAGTTAGGGTTCGAAGACATTTTAAATGATTAGTTCCAGGGAATATGGCCACACTAAAATAAGATAATATATATATATTTTTTAATCATTTAATTTTTTGAATAAAGAAAATAATTTTTTTTTAGTTCATGGTAGCTATATTACAAATGACTTCACTTTATTAAACCCTAACAAGAGTGAAGCATTTGTTAGAGCAAACAGCCATATTATTATGTACACCAGCTAAATCAGTATTAAAAACAGTCCTGCAATAAGTCTGAGGTTTATAATATCAGTTAATGATGAATATGATCATTTTGGAGGCTGCAGCTTTGCTGTGCATTATACAGAGAGGTGTTTGTTATTTAGCTTACGTTCACTGATATGAATGGGGTGGACAAATAGAAACACCTGTGAGTGTAATGCAATAGAATTCAGTTGAATCAACGTATCTAAAACAATTTTAACATAAACTAAACATTATAACCCTCATGAAGGTAGAATTTATTGCTGGACTGTTGTATCAGACTACATTCGTTTTAGCTGAATGTACCTAATAAACTGCCAACTGATTGTACTTGTACTAAACAGACAGAGTTGATATGAATATAATAGGGTGAGGTAATGGGAATGAGCCTTTAAGTGTAGTCATTTCACATACCGTCCTCTCCCAGCTGAAGAATTTATAAGTGATGGAGGTATGTAAGGAATGCCAAAAATCATATGTGCAGTTGTTATACAAATAGAACATATCTTTACAGATCACTCAAGGAATGGCCTTGCCCTTAATAGCGACGCTCATTAGCTTCATTTGAAGAATTTGCAATCACATATCACTCCAGTGTCAGAGATGTGTGCGAGGTATAAACCCACCTCCTCCTCCAGCAATGTCCCGACAGGAAGACCATTGATCTCCAGGATCCTGTCCCCAACATGGATGGCATTTCGCACCTCTGGACTAATAAGCATCCCTCTGACTCTGGAACAACACAGTACCAACATTTATATGTGAGTATTAGCACGACAGAAGGAAAGTACTGATTTAAAGACAGTATGTTAAGGAGACCTGGGTCACACTCTTACGTCATACCAGGTATCCATAACCACCTTTGTACCCTGCTATTTATCAAACCTATAATCAGCCCAACCTAAAGCATTACCTCATGCTGTCCCTGCAGAACAGCATCCATCAGGCCCCACTTACTCTTTGACTTGAACACTTGCTGAGCCACTGACGTCCCTCAACACTGAGACGGAGAGGCCCCTCTTGCCGTTGGCTGCAGAGGGCATCGAGATGAGGGTCACTGTGTGGGGCAGGGAGTCTAGGACCGAGTCATGTGAACGTTTTTCCAACATGGGTGTAAGGACCACCTCCTTGTAGCACTTTCCACTGCACGCAACAGAAAAGGGGGAGACTCATTGCGTGTGTGGACATGTGCTTGTTGTTAAGTTACTGTTCAAAAACTAAAGGAGTCATGGATTAATGACTAATAATGAACACTTATGGCTTAACATGAACTTGAGGACACTATTATTAAAAAAAAAATCTTTAATTAATAAACAGTAAAAAATACACATTTAATATAAGAGTAAAACAGTGAAGACTATATAATTAGCCTAAAGAATGTTAACCCAAACAATGCTAGAGAAAAGTGCCAGCTGCATGAGCTCCCAACTCCTCCAAATAACAACAATGACAATATTGCAAATAGCTTAAAAAAAGTCTTAAACATGTGTCTTACCAGTAGAGTTTCGATCGCTCCACTAGGGCGTATGTATCCCTGTCCTCAATCACCACCTTGCAGCTCAGACACACAAAGCACTCAGGGTGATACTTGTGTTCTCCGGCCACCTGGAACCACAAACACAATGGGCTGATCTTCAAAACGTTTACGGAACTCGAGGACGAGAGCAGACCCAAACGCTGGCGACGAGGCTACAGTCGGGTTCTGCTCCGCTGTGCGTTGCTCGTCAGAGGTGAGTGTGTTCTGCGTTGGGCTGCGTGTTGCTTTTCTTCCCTCTTCCTGCCGTGAGCGGTGACACAGTCGTAACACCTGCTTTACTCTCACACTGTCTGGAATCTGTTATGATGTCACCTGCCTCTGCAGGTCTGAGCCACTCTCGCTGACGTTCTCGCTTTGAACCGTTTGAAACCAGCTTGCAGTCTGTCATGTGTTTTCTCTTTCATTAACGCTGCCTGACCTATTTCCCTTTCTGAAATTTATGTTACAGTCCCATTTCATCTGGATTTTTTCTCAGACAAATGATCTCATGCAAGATGAGATCATTTGTCTGCCCTGTGCACTTACCTGAGCACAAAAATGATGATTTGAGGTTCAAATATGAACTCGAGTGTTAAGCCTACATTTGAAATCTGGCTCAGTGGAACATTTACACATGCACCTGAATGATGTGGAGAAATATTCTGAAAAATAGTTTGTTGTAGGGAATTAGGACACATCCTAAGAGTATAATGTACTATTTTTTTATGGTAGACATTATTTGATATTAGTACACAAGACATTAACTTACTTTACCATTTTATACTAACAGGAAATGGATGTCAATCAAACTGTCACTTCCAAACGCCACTGCCAATATTATAAAATGTTATTATTATTTTTGGTGCCATTCCTGAAGGTTTACCACAAATCATATCTTTTTAAAATTATTTTCTCCATTTCCTTAATACATTGCATTGTGGGAGAATAACGTCCATTAACCGCACTTAAAAATCAAGAGTTTTAAGTTGTGTCATTTTTCTGTTGTGAATACACAACACACTCAAAACCTGCTTAGAATTAGTATGTAGTATTGATTTGGGACACAGATATAGAATCACTGTTTGGTTATCTGGCATTTTTTCCCACAGCTCTGAGTCAGGGAGTCTGTGAAAGGATTCCCTGCTGCCACAGAGAGATTATGTCTGATAAGTGATGTCAGCGAAAGTCATTGTGACATCTTAGTCTGCTTGTCTGTAACTCCACCGCCGACGACCGCAACAACAACCTGCCTCAGGCTTCAACAGCGAGACGGAGTTGCACAAACTTGACAAAACAAGATGGAAGTGAAGAACAATTAAGCAGGTCTCATGTTAGAGAGTGTGAAATCTGCAAAAGCAGATTCATTATATGAAATGCTCATCAAAAACTGTGCTTTAATTTAACAACTATCTTCAATCGATCAATAAAGTAACAAATAATTAAAACCATGACTAAAACAATAGCGTATGGACTTGAATGCCTAACAAGCAGCAGCAGCTCTGCATGACTCTCCTCTGATGATGGCCCACAATGAGTCTCTTTCTGGCTGAGAGGCTGCAGTGCCACATCAGCTCTGCCAAAAACACTTGGGCTTCACTGGCTGATGAAGCAGGATGCCAATACTAAATAGTGGAGTCCATTGTGTGTGTTGCTTGGTGGCAAAAAGAAAAAGTTCAGTCTGGCTCCATGTTAGACAAGTGACCTCAGTTGTGAGCAGCAAGAGTTGCTGCCACTCTAAATTTCATGTTTCAACTTGTAGATACTAAATCAAAGCTGGCTGAGTTTTTGATTCAATTCAGCATACACTATTTTAACTGGTAGCAGATTTGACTTTTACAGTTATGTCTTGGTTACTTTAGATCTACCTTGACTCTGTGTATAATTGTTGGTGCCTCTACATTTGACTGAATCCCATTTTTTAGACGTTTCTTAGGAAATAAAATTCATAGCATGTGTCAGTCTGAAGCAAACTTCGTTTTACACATTAATAGTAGGTTTTGCATCAAGATACATACAATTACACTTTAAAATTGACATCTAACTGAGCAGTCTATATATCAAACAAGAACTTTAGTTAAATAAGGTAAAATGATAGAAATTAGTCAAAAAGGAGAAACAAGTATTTGCTTTAGTTTAAAGTGTGACAACGTAACTTGAACTTTGGCCACAAGTGGCAAGAACAGCACAGTGGTAAATAATCCAACATAGAGCAACATCAGCAGTAGAAAAGACTCAAAGTCAATGTCTCGCTTAAAGTGTACTAACATTAACTGATAAACTAATGGTCATAGCAGACCAAAACCCCTGACAGGATTAAATTGAGCAAGGTTGTCTTTCATTGCTTATTAATCAAATGTTCAATTTTTTTTGTAGAGGAAAGAATGTGTTATTTCTACTTTCAAAAGTGGCATGCTTCAACAACAGATACTTGATCTCTGTAAACCCATCAGTACAGATGATGATATGATGGTAGACTGTGGGTAATATCTACAGAGCCACCTCACCACAGAGGAATGAACATCATGGGCTCCAAACCATCCTCATGTTCTAGCGTCTTCCCACTAGATCCTCTGTGAAAGTGAACTGTAGAGAACGTACAGAAAGGGCCAAACATAATGGGGCCTTGAGGGGGAATTCACAAGTGAGGTCTAGATCCCAACGTGCTATGTTGAGCAGCAGCCAATGTAAAGTATCACTCATCTGTAAATGCAATAATCGCCACAAGAACGACCCCCCCTGCCTTTTAATGCATGTTAGTATTTATCTGGAGCAGTGGGGAGAAACTGGAACACAGAGAGCATTGACACGCTCTGCGGGCATTCTGGTATTATTTAAGTAGAGGAGGAAATTGAGGCAATTGTTATACAATTATGGCAAGGCAGATTTTGAAAGCTTCGCATACAGCAATAGTGGTCTATTAGTCTTGACCCAGTGTTTATTGCAAACTGAAAACAATCCCTACGAGTCTAAACGAACATAGCCATGCCAACAGCCTGGTAAGTTGTAATGCTCATTATACAAAAATACAATAAAAACTATTTCAAGATCTTTAACACTATTGGGGCAAAAAAAACTACAACTACTAAATAACATAACTTGGCCTGAAGGTGGTGCCAGAGCAAGTGCCATAGGTTAGCATGCCATGTTAGCATTATAAACGTACATCAGCAATTTAGCACAGCACCATAAAGTTGGGGGACATGTGAGAGACAAATAATCGAATATTGATTTTAAAAACAGACATAGATATCCAAGACATGCAAACTTTAGTCCCTTGTGTGGGGGTAAGGTCTCAAAAACTTTTTATCTGACACTTCCCATAATGCAACTTGATAACCAGTTTTATTACATCATCGCTGCCTAGTAAACACTCACGTCTTTCACATGCCACACCCCCTGTTTCTGTCATAAATATGTAGTCTCCAAGCCAAACAAACGGTATTATAAAACAGGCTTTTCACAGGCCGGGTGGTACTCTGGCACGTAAACTCAACAGAAGTACAACTGAAGTCGATTCTGTTTAAATGGAATTCGTTAATTCATTAGATAATCTTTTATGTTAATAAATTGAATAGTCCAATGTTTTGGACCAACAGTCGCCATCGCCTTGTCAAAGTGGAAAAAGTGATATATAGTAAGTGCAGCAGACTTACCATGGCCGGTCCGGTCATGAGCAGAGAGCAACCATGACAGACCTCTCCAAACTTCTCCCAGTAGTGTTTGCGACAGTACAGCTTGCCATCCTTCTCATAATACCAGTTGGTCAGGTGATCGCAGCACACAGAACACCTGAGAGGGCAAAAACAGCCTTGGTCACGTTTGCACAAAACAAAGTGGATGAAGAGAGAAGAATGAAGCGATGAGGGCTTTTACAACTGTAAAGCAATCACTTTCGAGATGATTCGGTAGAGAGTCTAACGCCTGGAGTATTATTTCAAATATTTCCAAACTGTTGATCATTTCAGAGGAATGTGGGTCATGTCTATAAGATCCTCATGTACTGATTCTGCTGCTCCCACTTAAAAACAGGTACTCTGTGACTCCAGTCTCCTACTGGTTAACATGAGCAAGAGAGTAGTGCTGCAACAAAACTGTTTTCATTATCCATTAATCTATTTTAATGTTTGGTTAATCAACTAATGTTTTAGTGTATAAAATAAAAGTATTTTTTTAATCCCATCATCTCATCACAAGCTGCCAGAAATCTGCAGTATGCCTTCAAATAGCTTATTTTGTCTGTACAATGAAATCAATCACAGAAGAGCAGCAGTTCATCACATTTGAGAAGCTGTCACAATGAAATGTTTAGCGTGATAAATTCCCAATTGAAATAAACAATTTAAATAAAAATCAATTCACTAATTGTCAGAAAAGTAATGAATTGGTTTGAATTATTCATTTCAATAGTTTCAGAACTATGAGACAGAATTAGGTAAGCGCTGAGAGCCAAACAAATGCTGAGGAAAAAAAAGAAGACATTTACAGTTTGGTAAGAATAAAAATTTGGAACCACCACCAACCAACTCTGTACCCTATCTGTACATATGTTCTAAACACATTGCTCATAGTACTTACAGTACATACCACTGCATGATGCTAAACAATAAAAGAGAGCTCGTCTGGAAACTATAAAATCATACAGCTGAACACTTTCATCTCCGAGGTTGGATAGGACAGCAACATAAGCTGGGGGCATGTTCCCCCGACCACGACAACATGTACTTTTCTCTTAACAAGGCGTAGGGCACAGTAAATACCTTGATCCTGAGATGTGCTGGGTCTTGCATGTGTGCGGTTATTCGTGCAGTGTGAGAGTGTAAGAACAGACAAAGCACAAAGAGTTGTTCCACCTTTGAGAAAGCCGAATCTGACGAGTCTTTGCAGATAGTAGTTACAAGGAACATTTGGTTATCAGCCTCTGCACACTACCAATAAGACTTCCAAATACTTTGCCAGGTTTGAGCACCTTAATGGGATGCAGTTGATTGAGGGATAACTGCACCACCACATTGACAACATATAGAGCCTGTTAAAAATCTCTTCGGGGCCAAAGTCCACAGATCATCTAGTTGTTTATTGCACAGTTTTTGCTTGCAGTTACTTAACAAAATTCTCATTGTGCTTTTTCTTATCTAGGTCAAAGTAAAAAATAACCTACGCTAAATACCTGTTAGCCTTGCGGTCAAAGGTAGAAACCATATAACTTAATATCCTGGGTTCAGTCAGGGATCTTGATAACATTGTATGCTAATCTTTCTCCCTATATGTTCAATCACTATCTACTGTCAACCGTCTAATTAATGTGACTACATAATGAGCTACACAAATAAAAGTTAAAAAGAAAAAAAAAGGTAAATATCAAGAACTTGTCATGCATAATTCCATTTTATTGCATAATACTGCTCCAACAGCTGATCGATCCAAGCTGTAACCTTAGAAGAGGATTGAAACATTAAAGGGGCATTTCTGGCTGCAACTTCGGGACAAAATGTTCAGAGTGAGGAATGCTAAAGTTGCTAGCAGACTGGAAAACACCTGCAGCCTGCGAGCATTCCTCAAACAAGCTGCACTGGTTATGCAAAATGGTTCGACTGCCAGAATACAATCAGGTTACTAGTAATGTCTGTGGTCCTGGGGGGCTGTTGCTGCATTCAGATTTTGCAAATGCTTCAAATGTTTCGCAAGCCGTTTGTTTTCATTTTGGTTTTGAAGTAATTTGAGCGAAAATGCTGAAAGAGACTTCATACTTAGGTGATGAAGTGCAGACAAATGAATAACAATAAACGACATGTGTCGCTGCTGTTTGGATTTGGATGATTGTGCGAAAGACTGGGATTGTAAAACTGTTTACAGGACTCTTGAACTGCAGATTAAAAACAAAAAGTAACATAACAGGTTTGACACAATACACGGATTGCTTTCAGGAATGACTACAATAATAAACATTCAACTGACAGTGCACAGACTTCCTGATTAACAACTATTTCTAATTCGTATCTATGTTGTTTTTTTTAGGGCGATTGCCGTTCTGCTCACATACTTCATGTGTAAACGGATATTAGGAAAAGACAAGTCAGAAATATTACTTTGAGAGGGAATGTGTTTTTTCATGCATTTTTAATCTTTCGGTGCAGTGCTGGCAACAGCCTTCTGCTGCGCTTTATGCATCACGTTGCTCTCTGCACTGCAGGTAGAGTTCATCCAGGCTTATTGACTTTGGCAGAAATTCCACATATTTCAAAGTTTTCTGGCATTAGTTAAGAAGGAGCTGTCTTTTGGACGGAATACCACATGTTTGTGTACATTGTGGAGAGGAAAGTGGAGCGAGGAGGAAGCAATGGTTGTGATGCCACCAGCAATGTTTCATCTTTAAAATCTATGTTAATGACAAATTATTATATCTGTAATTTATATATTATTATGACAAATAATGTGAGGACAGAAACTGTCTGTTCTTCTGAGAAGAAAGCAAGAAAAACTAAGAATGATCACGAGGTCAGTGTGATAATGACTCCAGCCTTATTCATACCACTGTGACATGATGAGGGGAAACGTTGCTGACAGTTTGCTGAGGTAAAGAGTGGACTAACTGTTTGTTAGTGGAACAAACAGCTGTGCTGCTGTTGCCGTGGCTGCACTAATAGCCACGCATCTGATTGGTGTGTAAAAAAAAAAAAAAAAATCTGGATGCAAAATAGTTTACTTTGTGTTTTTAAAAGCTTTTAAATGGGACACTAGTCATTTTAATCATTTGTAAAGCTTTGTGAAATTCTAACCAACAATACAGCTCAACCCAGAAATCTGTCTTGGATATTACCTTATCACAGATATATGATTTGCCGTCATAAGTCATTAGATTTTTTAACTCTCAATGTCAGGCTACAGCAAACACAACAGTACTGGTAGGGTCAGTTTCAGTATTGCCTGGTGATACCAATGCAACCATTTGGTCCAATCAGATTAAAGATACATACTCTCAAGGAAGAGAAAGAGCTGTGAAAAGTGAGGTATTTCAATTAGCATGTATGACATTCAGTATCTGTCCAGGTGTGGCAGGAAAAACAAAAACGTCACCTTGTCCACCTTGTTCTGAACAAAAAGCACGCCTAGACAAAAACAGCCGAGACTACAATTATTGTCCATTATGTGCCTGTAATAATATATAAAGATTAAATAATGTAAGGGTGCATATAAAAATAAAAAACATGACTTCCTTGTGTGCATGCTGGTGAATGGGGTGCAATGCACGCTCAGGTGGTTCTTCAATGAACAATGCAGGGTCCTGCCTGCACAAACACTAAAAAGTAAACATAAGTCATTTCCTTAAATCCACATTCCTGCTGGAGTGTATTCCTTTGTTGGAGTATAGAGTGGAGATAGTAAGAGAAGGACTAAGTTGTGACCTTAAAAAGACATGAAGAGGGAGTGTTTTGCTCTTAATGGGACATTATCTGAGGGTGTGGGACTGTTTCCAAGGAGTGGAGAGTGACAATTATTTCTCCATTCATATCAGTCAGTGCGTTATTAATGTCAAAAAACTTTCACATGCCATCAGTCACCTCTGATTTCAACTAGCATGTGAAAACAAAAGAAAAGATCTGCTGATTTTAGTCAAGACAAAGACCTATGACATTGGATTTTTAATTAATTGTTTTGGTTTATGAAATTTCAGAAAGAACAGGTTAAAATGTCCACATTTTCCCAGACCCCAAGATGAAACGCAATACTGTATATCAAAACTGCTTGTTGTATCTTGTATCTTTCTATCTATGTTCACAACATATTCCTCATGTGTTTAAACTTGGGTCGGGGGTGGGGGACCAGCCAGTGTCTGAGACAGCGGACTCACTACTCTGAATCGCTGTCTAGGAATGTAGAACACAGCAGAGTGGAACCTATAGGCCTCAATAACACTGCCAGGTTTAGTGGAACAAGAGAGACGTCAGCTTGTAAGAATGTCACACAAGGTGGAGGTACATGGAGGCCAGAGGGGCAGCATGTGGACAATAGACAATAGGAACACCACGGGGGGTCTCGCATTAACGGGAACGTTTTGTTTTTTGGAATTCAGAGATTTGGCTCTTCAAGCGAAATAAATGTCTTGCACAAAAAATGTGAGTGTCGATAAGAGTGTCAAATTACTGCAGTGTGGAGACATTGCAACCCTTTTTAAAGAATAGGACAATTTGGAACCCAGGAGTCAGACCTCAGAGGGAAACTCTGCAGCACATCAGGATGAGTGACAATACTGCAGTCTGGCTTTGGACACGCACACAAAATATCTATTATCTCCCGTTTTTAAAGAGTGTAATTGGAGACATTTCAGACAAAGATGCCGTTATAAAAGGAGGATGCCAAAAAATGTAAGGGAGTATTAAAGTACAAAAGGGAGAGAAAGGATCAGTAACACGGCTGTGTCGTAAACTTTTCCTCTGAGATGATACATGGAGTTGTATGCATTATTGAGGAGTCAGTGTTTGGCAAGAGTGGAATCAAGGATTATGCAAGGACAACGTGCTGCTGGATATTGAAAAGTATTGAGCTATTTTAGTTGTCAGAAACAGACAACACAGTCAGCATTAAAGCTATTCTATTCTTAAGGCTTTCTGGACATGCCAGACTCCACTCATAAAAACCAGTGGATTTTTGTATATACTCTACAGTATGTGGCTCCTGAATAAAAACTGGGTTTTTAGTTACAATCACAGATTCAGGCACCCGGGTCTTAATCATCTGTTTTATAATGTTGGTGTCAAATTAAACACATACAGATTATTAAGTGTGAAATTCAAGCCCTTTTTAATACTTTCAAGACTCTCAAAGCCTTTATCATCACATCTAAATTGTTAGAATAAATGTCAGCAGACAACAAACAAACATGACGGCAGGATTGTTTCATTTCAAATATTTAAAGATTTGGGGTTTGCATAGTGATTGTGTTGATGAAACGGCAGATAATGTTGAAAATCAAGCATTTTTCAAGGAGTATATTTGAATTCAAGTTCCTTAAAAAGGAAGCATTTTCCAAACTTTCAAGCACCTACACATACTCTTGCGGTCAATTCAAATCTCACATGAGAGTTTGATTGAGAAGAGTCATCAGCTTGCCTCATCTTATCTCCCGTGAGAACAGGTGGATGTTAATGATAACCAAAGGGGGGGGAGGGGGGGGGGGGGAAGACCCCTATGAGTGTTATATCATGCTCGCATCCACAGTATGTTGGCCTTCAGCCACAGGTTCACTGCCCCCACACAGAGAGGTCTCACTACGAGGCAGTGACCTGAGAAAACCAGAGAACTCACGTTAACTCCAGTGTGGCAATCATTAAGCCTCAGAGCAGAGGCAGAGAGTCTGGGCAAAGTCCTCCACGATACACCTTTTCACTGACCGCTGATTTACTGTCTGTATTCCAGAGCCTGTGCTGCCCATGCAGAGGTCTGTCAGCTGTGACAGTAGCAGGAATGACATCCTACATGGTGCCTTTTGCGCAGAGGCACAAAAAACAATGATGACTTGTTAAAAACGGATCTAAACCCGTGTTTAGGCTACAAAACAGACGCTTCTGGGATTATCTACAAGGTCAATTGTGAGAACACCCAAACAGAGAAAGCAGCCAGCATGTTGACCAACAGAGGGGGGAAATGCAAACTGTTCTCCCTCTTCTTTCTATGAAAACAAAGCACTCATCGGACTGTCACTGACACAACTGTGCTCATTACAGTACAGAGGGTGCTTGCAGGCCGTGCTTTAAAATCATAAACTGGAACACTTACTGAAAGCAGGCGTGGTGCCAGGTGTCCTGGAGGACCTTCATGTTAAACGAGTCCTGAATTGTTTTCCCACATCCCGCACAGTAACAATCATCTGTACCTGTAAGAAATAAGATTCTTCATATAAACTGGAAAAGCACAGTGGAATAAAGTAGTTGATACTGATCACTCGGAGGAGCTCGCCCAGAGACAGAAAGTCAACAACAGGTATGTTCGACGTTACACTGAAACTGTGGAAAAGTACACTGCATTAACTCACCGTGTAAAACGATAAAGACTACAACGGAACCAATGGCGCTAACATCCTCCGTATGAAACTACAACATGAAAGATTCCTCACCTTCTGGTTCCTCCATCTGCTTTCCGAGATTGTCGTCGATATTCAAATCCGTTTACAAACGTCTCATACTGGAGCAGGAGAGATGTGATGCGCCGCCTCAAAGTTTCATCCGTCCCCTCCCGACTCCGAATACGACAAGGGTGAAAAAAACACACACAAATCCCTTGACTGCTCCACAGAGGAAAGAAGGGGGGGGGGAAGGAGACCACACTCCTCCTGGACGGGGCTGCTTTCTTGTCGCTGGCAGGATAACTGACGTAATGCAGGCTACACATTCCTGTACGGAGAGCGGAAGGGCTCAACCGCAGCACCTGGAAGCAGGAGAAAACGGAGGTTTGGCCCCAAACTGGACGGGGACAGCAGTGGCTCCACCTACTGCCCAAACAACCACACTGCACACTCTCTGTAGTACACAAGCAGTGTCGAAATACGGGGTTTTTTTTGTCTTGTGATGAAAGAAAACAAAAACGCTGCACGCGGATTTTCTTGTCAGCTAACAACAAGCTCAAATGCACAGGGTGAAAAAAATGTTAGCCCAATTTTATTTAATAGGGCTAACCTTCAGTGTCCGGCCGATAAGCTCCCATAAATGGGCTTTTTTCCCCACATACAATTCAGGACAGACAGACACGGCCAGAACAAGTTTCTCGTCTATTTATTTACCAGGGTGACGAGCCCCGTCTAATATATGATTGGCTGCCTGAAAATTAAGCGAAAGTAATGCCGCAAGTTCTGAGATTGTTAACTGGGAGTGTTCAGGGCGGCTCTGAAAATAGACGGTGGGTGCATCCTGTCTTCCTCTGCTAGGGCTAATACACTACTACCAATAGCACTATAACACATAGCAGTATAAAACTTTATTTTTCAGGCAGCCTATCAATATCATACTAATAAGTGCAATCAGAATAACAATCAATCGAATAGAAGTAAATCATCGTAACAAAAAGATTAGTAAAACTGATCTGAATTGATTGAAATAATGGTGATAATATAGTAATTACGAAATCAAAAATGTACAAAACAGTGATATCTAGTAGCGTATTTATTCATTGGTATTATACTATCAACACAGCCCGATTTTGGGGGCGAAAGTTATGTAAATCTTTATCAAAATGTGTCCTGATTAAACTGTCTGAACTTCTTGTTTAAATTTCTATCACATTCCTATTAGAGTCATGGCAGGATATGTAATTGCACATCTAATTCTCATCTTTATATCCTAAAATAAACAATTTCTTTCCAAAGGATATTAGATTTTTGGCTGTTTTCATAAGTTCCCATAACCATCTATAAAAGGAGGTTATAGTAAATTTATGTTAAATTGAATATAGCAGTCATCTCACACATCTGACTGAAGAACTGAAGTTGTGCAAGTTGGCCCAAAGATGGCGCACACACCAAAATAGGGAAGTCACAGCTAGCCACCGCTACAATAAACAGAAGCCCTTAAAAAACCCAACACATTTCCAAATGGAGTTTCATAAACAATCAGCACCATCTGTAACAACAGACAGAAAAAAAGTTTGAATGAAAGCATGTGCCAATATGTTTTCTTTTATTTGACTATTTTTTTGTTTTGTTCTTCCCTGTAGTTGAAGCCACATTCGTTGAATGCAACATAAAACCACAACCTTGTTGTGTTTACACATAGCCTGTAGATTCCTTCAGACCCACAGGCTTACACTGAATACATATGCCATATGATATTCACACACACTTCTGTGAAAGTGTCTCAGTTCAATAAAATATACTAATCTAAACTAAATGCTGCACTAATGTTGAGAGTGCACTAGAGTGCAGTTCATATACAAAAAATGCATGTATTCGGTACTTAAAGAAAATCACAGATAGCACATATCACATGACCCGTCAGCCTTGTCGTCACACCGTATTTGGCCTTTAACAGAAAAATAAATCTAGCTTTGGAAGAGCTATATAACTAAGTTTATAACAAAGTTGTGGAAGTACTCTAATCCATTACTTAAGTAATAATAATACCACAATTTAAAAATACAAATTTGCATTCAAAATTCTGCTGGAGTAATAAAAAGTATTAGCAAAAGGTACTTAAAGTATCAAAAGTAAAAGTACTAATACAGAGCGGCCCATTTCAGAGTGTAAAATGATGTAACCCCAAAGGTTACAAAAGATGTTTTATTAATCTTTTGCCAACAAGTTAGTTTTGATGTGGGACAAATTGCAACTGTAACCTTTTTATTAGTACATGGTGACCTTGTGTAAATCTAAGCAGAGCTTTCCACAATTCCAACCTGAACAGGTCTGATCAGCCTCAAAACTGAAAACACATGTGGGTATGCACGGCTTTTAATGTAAAACATACTTTATATACAGATGGACGACATGACAGTTTCCCACAAGTGAAGCCAAAACATCTCGATTAGGGATGTGTCGCTCTAAGAGCCGATTCTTATTAGCGAACAAGAAGAACCGAATCTGCAGGAGTGATGGGTCGTTCGCAAATGATTCGTTCTATTTGAACGAATCTTTGAAGTGAACGAAACAAACTGATTCCTTCCGCAGAATGATTTGTTCGTTTGAGTTACCGCCTTCCACCAAAAGCTACAGAGAAGCTTTTCGCGAACGAAGAACCTAAAGAATTGGCGGAAACAGTTCAGAACTGTTTCAGGGGACTCCACTGTCCCCCCCCCGGGGGGCTATGGTGCCACTCTACAAGGAGCATTTATGTTTCCACGGCACTGTTTCGAGGCGTTTCAGTGGCGTACATCTACTTTTGTGCAGTCTTATCTCCGGGATGTGACCGCAGGGTCAGTGGCACATTCGGTGCTCAGCGCACAAGTGCTGGTGCTGGCCGTTGATGCAGCTGCGGGGTCCACGTGACTCCAGGGTCCATGCCGTAGTCGGTGCAGGCCAGTGCGGGTCACCTCGGCGGTGGAGCCCAATCAGTCCTGCTAGATATATGTGCGTTACTGTATGGTTGGGGTTTGGCCTGTCGGCTAGGCGGGGCCCAGCTGGGAGTACATCTCATCCCTGCGGCCTTCGCCTTGGGTTAAACAAATAGCGAAGCCCGTTAGAGGGCGGAGCATGTACAACATAGAAATATAGGTTACCTGGTGTAACCCCAGTTCTATGAGTTTGTGCGAGGCCCTCTAACTGCCAGCCCAGCTGGTCCCAGGGTGGTTGCTGAGTTTTCAGGGGAAACGAGCAATGGACAGACTGGGGTTATATGGGGGGCTTTTAAGGCTTTTATGAAAACACTGAATAAAAAAATTGCTTACCAACACAAACCATTCAAAATTGCCAAATTATGCTAAAATAGAAGGCTCCGAGTGATACTAGATGAAGAGCCATTTGGGAGCAATAAGAGCTGGCTCTTCTAAGGTAGCCGAACCAAAAGAGCCAAATCTTTGAAAAGAGTCGGACCTTATGGAGCTGAAACAGTGAACACAAGATTTGGCATTGAAAAGAAAAGCTGAACTTGATATTTTTTCAATGACAATGTTCAGATTTAGTCTTTATGTCACAGTTTCTTTTTACGCTTTCGGTAAGGTTTTTTTTCCATGTTTTTCAGTTTCAACTTCCAAACCGCAGCAGGGTATGTTTGTCTCTGCCAATGTTTACTCACTTTCAACCATGAATGTAACCTGACGTTAGTTAGCTGTTGTGTATTAGCAAAGGTTAGTGCTCGTTCCTGCAGACGTTCGTCGTTCCTGTAGGTTTGTGGTGATGCCGGAGGCTTCCGAGAGGACGGCTGGTTCAGGAACTGAAAAGAGTGAAATTATTTTCTTAGTAAGCAGATTATACGTCAATCACGCTCTCCATGCTCCCCTATGGAGCTAAATTAAGGTAATAAGTTTTGTTGTTTTAATGTTGAAGTCTGAAAAATGTAGTGATGTATTCAAAATAAAAATAAGTATGAAAAGTTTTTTTCGGTTTGAATATAATTTTGATTCAGCTCTAGAATATTTTTGA
>JAVQJL010054393.1:0-25855 GCA_036024295.1 Nannoperca obscura | reverse complement strand
CACACACACACACACACACACACACACACACACACACACACACACAAAATCAGGGATGAGACTGAGCAACAGATTTCAATGGAATAAAAGGACGACCCAGTTTCTATTATTGTCACTTTTTCTTTATAAATGTGTGAGCGTGCTGCTTTGTCTTCAAGTTTTTACTACAATACCGACTCCTTAAATACACAGGTGTGTTTACACACAGGTAATCTCCATTTGACTAACTAGCTGCAGATGATTTAGGTGTTTCATATTAAAGAGATATATCATTCTTAAGTCAAACGGGTGTGATTCCCTTCTTGCAGAGAAAGTCAGACAACCTGTACGTATCAGATAACTCACAAATATCCTTCGTATCAAAGAAAATCCTAAGTATGAAAAAGTTGGTGAATGCCACAGATTCTCTGTACGGAAGCATTTGCATTTGTTATGTAGCTCATTTATTCAGGTTGTTCATTTCATCTGTTACTCGTCTCTATAGGGTCTTTCTATATTACCTGAGAAAGACCCTCTAGTTCAAAACGTTGGCCTTTATCACATTTATTGGCACCGATTAGCACCTTGTGCGGGTATTTTGTCAGATTTCTGTCTATAGCATGTTTTCCATCCCTGTAATCTATCATCTCTAAGTGGTTTGTGTAAACAGCAACATGTACGGGAGTGTAGGCTTTTGCTAATTTGGACGTCACACCTTGACAGTCTTGTTTCTGATAAACAAGGAGTCAAACGGTAATGGAGGTTACGTGAACAGAGCAACCAACAGAGCTGAGAGGGGAACAGAAACAAAACGCTGCTTCCCTGTAACACACACACACACCGGAGCTAACAGGCTTTCACCATAACGACCAAGAAAGACAGACGCAGAGGAGGAGGAGAAGTGGATCTTCAGATAAAGCTCTTGTCTCTTTTCCCATTGAAAGGCCCTGCAGTCACATCAGCCTTTGTGAGGGGGAGACAGAACGATCAGGCAACCAACTTGGCTTCTCCTCTTGGCAGAACGCTACTCCAAAGAAAGAGAGATGGAGAGGAAGAGAAAGAGGCCTTCCCTCGCGCTTGTTTGCTACTCTACCTCTCACAATGCCGTATCTATCCAAATCAACACACTTGTCAGCCAGACAGCTATAAGCGATTTCCAGCGCCGTTATAAAAGGGACCATTTCTAAGCTGAAATGTGTGTCCTCCATTGTGTGTTTACGTGTATGAGCAAAGGCAGAATCTCTGTTCACCAGCGTTTACAATGGATGCACATAAACATGAGGAGAGGTGCATAGAAATGTGGCGCCTCTGCCCAATCTGATTCCAAGACTGATGCTGGTGCATCGCAAAAGACATCCACCTTAAAGAACCACAATACCAGGTCTGGTATTGGAAACAAGGGGAAAATCATCCAAACAATAGCACAAGCTATGCTCTTCTTTCCAATGTTTCTTCTTTGCAATGCAAATCAACTCGTTTCTTGAAGTGAAATGAAATAATCCAGGGTGGCGTTGGCCTAGATCAGCTGGTTCCACTCCTGTTCCTAAAGAAAAGCATGGCTGGTAGATTTTCTGTACTACCAGGCAGTTAATTTCAGGTGCAAAACAGCATCAGATTAAATGGCACCGACTGTTATGATATGGCGCAATATTAATAAAACTGAATGGAGTTGATGTCTCAGTCTCTTGTGAGTTCAAACAGAAAAGTTGCTGTTGTTATAGCTGCACTGTGGGAACTTGGAGAGTCTGGGCTCAGTCCGTATGAAAAGACTCAAATATGTGTAAAATAAACAGAAGCTGCCAGTTATGAATTGTAAAAACATTTTAAAATGCATCATGTGACGCTATGACACCAAAACATACCTGGGGATAAGGTAACATCCTGATTACTTTGCAAAGCGTGCGTGTTAAATAAGCTTCTGGATTTGTTTCAGTAATTATATTCATTATTCTTTTAGTTTTTCCAAAATATTAATTTAATTAAAACCAAAAATACCACCATTTATTTGCTTTATTGTTGTGGAACAAAACTTAACACAACAACATCAAAAGTAAAAGTACTGGTTCAGCAGTAAAATGTCACTTGTAAGTGACATTATTACAAATGACATTCATTGATTGATTGACACATTGATGCATCAATATGTAAGAAACGTTTTACTCCTGTAGCAGGTAGAGGGGGAGCTAGTTTTTTAATCTTTATATACATCAAACATCTCCTTCTAAAAAATATAGAAAAATAAAGTGTAGAGTAGTGTGGTCTTGGGAGCCAAAGCTGAGGTTGGTGGTGTGTGACGGCCATGCCAGGGGCTGTGTGTGTGTGTGTTTGTGTGTGTGTGTGTGTGTGTGTGTGTGTAAAGCGAGACACCTGTTCACTGGAGCCCACTGCTTGAAGCGAGCCACTCATTATTTATGAGCTGGCTTTTCTGCTCTGTTAATATGCTCTGTCTGCTTGTCTGAACGTTCACTCACGACTGTACAGTGCGCGCACGCACACACGCACACGCACGCACACACACACACCAGTTTAACCACCATCATCACTACTGACAGTGACACGGTGACATTATCCTCCTCTTCTGTGTACTTGTGTTTCAGTCAAACCATCCATCATTAACATGCTGATGCTGCAGTACTCACTCTCCTTCAGCTCTGTCTTTGGTCTCCACCAACTCCAGAGGGAAACATCTGGCTCTTTAGCTGCTAAATGCTCCACTATGTTCACCAGCTAGTCTCAAACTGTGTCTGTTTGCTGCTGAGCAGGTTGTGTAGAGTGGGTTTCCACAGCCTTTTCTCTGACAACAGCTACACAAAGAGCTGAAACTGGTAATAAAGCTTTATAAAGCAGAGCGGAGCTGCGGATTCAGGTGAGAATCCTCTGTGGGTTCATCACTATGAGTGACAGCCTCCACGCTGTCACATTGTTGTCGTAAAAATATAGAATATAGCCACATTACAAGTGTGATATCATAACAGAAGTTGTCGAGTGTGGTAGTTGAAGACGTTTTTCCAACATCTGCGCTGGATGTGGTGTCGTGAGGTCACATGATCTCGTAAATGTGGACTGCTTTGATAAATTGATATCAGACTGTGTGAACTGATCAGGACTTTTACTTTTGTTAACTGTAGCTGACATAAAAATAAAAACATGGGTTAGTGGAATAAGACAATATTGATGCAGGCTTTTATTTTCATGTATTTCTATATTTTCTTTACTTATTCATTACTTATTTTTCTTTTTTACTTCATTTATTTATTTTTCTTTTCTTCACCTTCCAAATCTATATTTGATCCTCCCTCCTGCATCTTTGCTTTTGTCACCCCTCCCTTTTCTTTCTATCTTCTGTCCCTTGCTCCCTCGTTCTCTTTCCTCTGCAGTGCTGTTGTCCAAGGATAGGACATGCTGCAGGTGATGGAGGTAAATCATCGAGGACATAATTAAGAGGCTTATGAGGAGGAGTGTGCGTGTTACGAATCACATTAGAAAAGAAAAAAGAAAGTGCACGCAAACAGGCCTCATAGTTACACAATCGCTCATTTTCATTCACAGACAAACACACAGACACTCAGCCTTAGGGGTTTGACCTTATACAGTGGAGTTAAATACCTCTCTTGCCTCATTTGGTTGTATGTGAGTACACACACACACACACACACACACACACATTGCCTTCTGGTGTGTTTTAAGCATCAATGAAGGACTCATCAGACATGTTCATCTAGTTCCCTCACAAATTTGAATGTTTTTTGCTTACCCCTTGGCCCTTGAAGCCTCTGTGAGGAATTGCGTGTGTATGTGTCTGTGTGTGTGTGTATGTGTCTGTGTGTGTGTGTGTGTGTGTGTGTGTGTGTGTGTAATCAGGAACTCGGCTTGATCCCCTCTGGTATGTGCTTTCGGGAGTGTTTGTCAAAGGGCAGCAGCACAGCCTGAAGTAACGACGAAAAAAAATGGGCCTTCACTGCTTTTTCTCCCTCTTGCTGGTTACTACCAAAACACTTGTGTGCATTTCATTAGTCTGATATTAAAGAATTTACGACTTTGTTTTTCCACACTTTAAATAACATTTGAGGGGGAAAATAAAATCTACATCCAAAAACATAAGGAACCTTAAGGTGGAACTGCAAGTTACCACTACTCAGGGAAAAAGGCACAGCTGGTGATTATGTTAAGCTTTCTTTTTTATACTTTGTTTAATTTTACAAACACGTAACTAAAAAACTTTTGTCAGTATCTCCCCTTTTTAATCGCTATAGATTATATCGTCTTTAACAAAAAAAAAGGCAAGTTAGTTGTTTAACAAGTTGTGTGAATTTTACATGAACGTTATTCTGTCAAACATGATCTGATTTAATTCTCCTTTGTGCTGTTAAAACGAGGGTGAGAGCCTGAGAAAATGTTAGACGTTAGATGTCAGAAAGTGTGTCGGAGTGGGTGAGTTACTGAGGTTATCGAGAGTCCACCTCCCATTCCAGATGTAAGGGGAAATAACGAGTCACATTTGGCGTCTTTTTGGTTAGACATTAAGATTATTTTCTTACCGTTGCCTGCGACGGCCTGGGCCTCGATTTCATTAGCTTTCCTCTTGGCCACGTCCGCTAGCACCACCTCGCCCTTATCGCTGGCAACATAATGGAGGTCCTTTGAAGGTAATGCAAGAAAGAAAGAAACGTGAACGTTAATCTAAAATGAATCTAGGCTCCGATGACAATAGAGGGTTTTTTTTTTGGAGGGGTGGGGGAGGTATTTTGGCGGGAGAGGGAAGAAACAGATGAAATGACAGAAAAAAATTAGCCGTTTGAAGCCCAACATCAGAAAGAGCACCGGTTGGATGAAATGCCGGTTCCTCTAAAAACTTTGAAATCAGCCCCCCCCCACCACCACCACCACACGCACCCTCGTCTCTCCGGTTTTGAACTAGGGAGGATGTTATCTGTCACATTTCAAAAGTGGGAGAGGAGGCGAGGGACTGTTCACCTTTCAGAAACGCTGGTATTCTCTCTTTATGGAGAAACATATCCAGCCAAGCACATTACTATATCAGCCTGCGACAATATTGGAAACAGCGTGTATCCTCTGTATCTTTCTGTTTGAGTCTTGCAGGGCCATAAAGAGAGATAATATTGCTAAATGGTGTCTGAGGGTGGCCGATTTAAAGCTCAACGCTGCCATACTGTTCATTAATAACCACGTCGCATCAGACAGCTGTTCCTGTTTTAAGGTGCTCGGGGCTTCAAGCTATCTTTCATCTATTTAAATACCTGAAAAAATTAAAAATAAAATCTCAAACTGCCGTCTCAATAAATTCAATTAAATTCCTAACTGTCCTGTGAGGGACATATACTGTGTCCCAAATCCATACTATGTGCTAATTCTAAGCAGTTTTTGAGTAAGTAGTGATTGACGCCCAATTGTATAATTTCCTGTTTTCATTGGATTTATTGTATATGAATATAAATATGTTATACAGTATATACCAGTAGTTATAAATGATGCAGCGGCATAATGGTTTAAAACAGTCTCCTATAGAAAGGTCACTGATTTGAATCCCCCAGAACGGAAATGCACACTTAACAAGTGAAGCCCGTTAATAACCAACAGTAACGGCTCCAACAGTACTGGTCGGCTCGCAGGGAGAATGTGTCGTTCTGAGTGGAAAGCAAGACGGTGCTCAAGGAACCAAATATACATAATGTGGATATAATGCATAAATAAAAGTGAGAACAATTAAAACTATATATTGTAAAACTGAGGTACCGTTACATTTGAAGAAACTAAAGAATTTCTACAACACAACAATCACACCCTTATCCTGGCACCCAAAAGAGGGGCTACTCAGGGTCGCAGGGTTTCCCCGGGCCGAGCGCAGGGCCTGAGGGCCCATCAAAGGGTACAGCGTGTTAAGGAGTCTTCCGCCTCAGCGACATCACAGGACATCAGTGCCGTGACTCAGGGCTCGCCATGGATAACCCTCAGCTGGCTAGAGCCAGCCCCCAGCTGAGCCTGCACCCTGCCCTAATACCCCCATATTGTAACTCAGCTTTTGTACCCCTAGAGGAAAGAAAAAGAGGGGGGTGCTGGTTTCCAAAAGAGGTTGGGAGCAGAGAGGGATTGAGGCAGGGAAAAGAGGGGGAGTAAAAGAGAATAAGAGAGAGAGAGGTGCTGAAATTGAAGAGTATGAATGGGAACAGATTGGGTAATTATAGTGTGGTGCCTGCCCTCTGTGGCGAGGAGTTAGATGAAATGTGAAAATGGCCGACAACAAAATGGCCTCAAAAGAACCTAAATCGGCTCCCAGGACTGAGGTGGCTAATTCAGCCGCTGTGAACGAGGACATGGCAACTCAATTAGATATGAGTGAGGCTTCCTAATTGATAACAAACAGAGCAGCAGAAGGCGAGGAGGAGAGGAGGCATCACGGTGAAATGACAGTGAGGTGAGAGAGAGAGAGACGGTGAACAAGACACAAAAGACGTAAAGAAAGCAAAATCACAACAAGGGATTTCATGTGTGTGTGTGAGAGAGAGAGAGAGAGAGAGAGAGAGAGAGAGAGAGAGAGAGAGAAGCAGGCAGGGACAGACAGAACAGAACAATATGAACATTTGATGCCGGGGCGCTTTATTCCAGCTTAGCTTCTCATAATACTGTCTGAATCTGTAGAGAGGGACCCAGAGAAAGAATAAACGAATGAACAAACGGGAAATGAGAGAGAGACAAAATGAGAACTAGGAGAGAGAGAGAGAGAGAGAGAGAGAGAGAGGAGTATCAGCCCGACTAAGAAGGGATAACAATAATACTGCATATAAAACCATCAGATATTACACCTCTTATTCCCTGATGCTCAAACGCGACACTAATCTTATTTATATAAGAGCTTTAGGGGTTGCAGCGCCTGATAAAGAGGGGCGTTTTAGTGGGCCATTTTTAGGGAGTAGAGGGGATGGGAGGAGGGGGGTGGGGTGGTGGTGGTGGTGGTGGACACTAAGAGCCCGATATTGACTCATATTTGAATTACCTTCAAATAAATGAGGGATTAGGTTAACTGGCATACAGCAGCGCTTACGACACATTAGACGGGCTCATGTCTGCATGTTTGCAGTCTGTGGGCGACTGTCAAACGGGATCGATGAGAAGTTCATATGTGAACCTTCAGTGTGGATTTGCTCTTTTATTTTTGGCATAATGTGAACAGAGAGACCTATTATTATGTGACAGAAGTACCGACTGTCTTGTGTAAGAAAACAGCAGCATGTGAACTGAAGGTTTGACCTTTGTGGATGTGACTGAGGGAAAGTTTTTTCTTCAGATACGTTAATACTAAATTCAAATGTAATGTTTACAGCCTCCCTGGAGATATTTAATGGATTATTATTTGGGTTTTTGATGCATACGACTGCTCAGACTTTTCCGCCGGGAACGGGAAACAACTTGTTGCATTTAGTAACAGCAAAGTATTCCTGTCTGACTGAAGGTTGCAGTATAACCAGTGGATGTGATGAATTCTGCCTGTGGAGATTTACCCTTTATCTGAAATCACTCCCTATTTGTGCACAAATTTTACTGGTCACTGTTTTATCTGAGTATCTTGATTCTTTTTCTCTTTTTAAAATTTCTTTTAATTTTCTTGAAATTTTAGTGATATTTTTTATGAGCGGGGTGACACATGCGCACAAAATACTTGCAAAGGAACAGGGTGTTTCAACTACATTTGTAATGGGTTACATCTTATAGGCACATAAAAATACAATTTATATTGTAATAGTAAAGTAAAGGGCAATTTCTCCAGTCCAGCCATCCTTTGTTGAAAGAGCCAAACATATGTTTATCTGGAATATTGCTCAGATATAATGTAATAAAAGTCTAAAATCTAAATATTTATATAGTCTCTGTCTGAATTATAAGTAAAACATGAATGCACCATAAAATAAAATAAAACAATGGCCTCTAATATTCACACAGTACATACAGTAAATCAATACCACAGTACTTTTTGTTTAAAATGCCACAATGCAATGTTAGGTGACACTACACCTGTCAGTCACGGCTCAAAATGATAATTTATAACTCAGTGTGTCTTTTATTCTGAGGGACGGACATCAAATCCTGAAATCCTGAAGTCTGCAACCCCTGGAAATATCTCAGGCAAATGTCACAGCATCTGTATTTAACTAGTTATACCCAGGATTAAGAAAGAAAAATACACCAATTACAGTTAGTTTTTTCAGGCACTAAAATGCTTTAGAGAGGAATTCTCCTTTGCCTAAAACATACAGTCAAATTAAATATTGACAAAGAGACTGGACACAAATCCACATAGGCACAAGCATGCAAACATGAAAATACACATTCACTAATTAACATAGGCATAATCCCTGGACATGAGCACATATGCTGAACCTGCACCCAGGCATGCAAACACACACACACACTTGTTTTCTGACACACCTGTTATCCAGGAGCCTTGTGTTTGACTAACACTTCTATCAGATAGGTGTTAAGGACTTAACGTTTTAATAACGCTAATTACTCATCTGAGCGACAACAATGAGCTTATTGCAGAAGATGTGCGATACCTCCTCCTCCTCCAGCGCCTCCAAACCCGACGTCAGATATGGGAGGAAGATAGGGGGTGAACCCAGCTTGCCTTACTGCTAGCGTATCTAACAAGAAACAGTACAAGTCCTCATTGGGGAACAAAAGAGCCGGCATCAGATTCGGCTATCACACAACTTGATTTAATTAACAAGCTACATCAAGAGCCAAAGACCCAGGAAGAACAAGAAGAAGGAGAAGAAGAAATGGGAGGGGGGAGGTGGAGAAAAAAAACCATCTTGTCGTTGGCTTGACTTGGCTGACGAATTACCTAATTGGTTACATTATCAACTCATTATCAGAGGCTAATTAGGGAGCTACAGAACAGCGCCAATTATTTAAAAAAAATGCAAACGACTCAGTAACCCCCTACTACTACCTCTACATACAACCCCCAACCTCCGCCAAAACACCCCCCAACCCCCAATTCCTCCTCCCACTCAATTTAGCCCGACACTAAAGTGTTTCATTTTAACAAAAGGTTTCTTTTTATTTTTTGAAGAAAAGGTTTGGAGGGCCTCTATTGTTAGCCGGGAAACAATGGGGCTTGAAGGGGTGGGGGTGTGGTGATAGAGGGGGGTATAGCATGCTGGGCATTTCTAAAAGAGGTGAGGGTGTGCATGTTATCTGTGTGTGTGTGTGTGTGTGCATTTTATCAAGTCGATGGTGCGTGATTGAGTTCTGTGGGCAAGTTTGGAAGTTAGAAAGAGTTCGGTGAAGGTGGGGGTTGCCCTCATTAACCCCCTCCGCCGCAACTCAATCAGCTGACCAGCAGGTTAAAGCAACAACACAACCTAATTAGAGCGAAGGCCAGAGCGAGGGGTGAAATGTCAACGTCCGCTTTCTCTCTGCCGCTCTTTTCAGACGACGAGCTGCTGCTCTCTTGGTCGCTGAGGCAAAAAAAAAGAAGTGCTTGAAAACGGTCGTTGTGAGCGAACATTAACTTTGTTACAGATGTAGGATGAGAAGAGTCAGAGATATGGAGACAACAAAAGGACTCACAAATGCTTTCGAAGTATGTCTCTTAAATGTGTTTGTATAAAATGTGAGTAAAATTTCAATCAACCTTACGTTTCATTGGATCTCGAATTGTGCTGCGTTCAAGCCAACAATTTTTCAGAATAATATTTTTACGTGTGAGAAGAGCTTGGAAAGATGTCACCTTTACTTAACACTACACACGTGGTCTGATTTAAAAAACATCTGCCTGTAGTGTTGAGTGAGAGGCTGAAATGGACGAGTGAACTGGCTCCATAATTGGAGAAGTTTTGTAGTTTTGGTCACGCAGCCTGAAGAATCACTGGACAGTGACGCGCCTGGATGACATCACACTGACTTCAAACAATCGGGCTTTAAGATCAAGTGCTTCACGTTTGTAATGATCCAAATTATTTCTGTGATTGATTCATGTGAGGTCGCCTCTTTTAGTTTACTCTGCCTAAAATAGTGGCTTCACACACAACACTGAATATCACACATAAACCTCTAGAAAACATAATGAAAATGGTGAAAGGTGTAAATGTTTTATATATTTGAAATTGATCACTTTTGTTTCCCATTTCAAGGTGAATAACCTGGCACAAAATATGTGTTCCTGAAATGTAATTCTTTTTCTTTTCCTATTATTATTAGTATTAGTATTTTTGAAAAATGAAAAAATAAAAGTCCTTAACTTTGTGCATACAAAGATCTGGATGAATATGTGCTTCCTGACTAAGTTTGAGGTAGTGTTAATTATCACCATGAAGAGAAGGACTGTGAGACGGTAGAGTACATACACTACAAGTCTATGTGTGGTTTTATGGGAATTATCACTGAACATGTTTTCGGATCAGTTTGTTTGACCCTGGCTGAATTGTTGAAATGGGACTGACTCCACCTGTCGGAGTTACTTCAAACGCAATGCAGATCCATCTCCATCTCTGTGCTCTTCTTCTGTTTCTTACTCGTCTCTCGACACCTCCAAGTGACAGAGCAAGACCTTGTTTCTTTTCTCGCTCACCTTTTTTTTTTTGCCATTGAGCTTTCCATCTACACCACGACCCCCTCCTCTCCTCTCTGGCCCCCTCCTTCCTTTGCGCTCTTTCAAGGTCCACAGGCTCGACTCCACCTTTTCAATTCGGCTTCCCAGCAGCACTACTTAGTGGGGAGGTAATTGGAACCACTGCTATCAGTGTGATTGAGGGAGCAAGAGGAGTGTGTGTGTGTGCGTGTGTGTATGGGGGTCTGTATTAATGTCTAGGGTGTTGGTGAAGCATGGAGCAAAGGGGGCCCCACGAAAAAAGGGGGTCAAACACATAGAAGAGCATTTCAGCGTGGAGTGGAAGAAAGAGCGAGTTAGACGGAAGATGAGAGGAGAGGAAAAGGCCGAGCCGAGGCCATAGAGGTTGTGAAAAGATAGGGGCCCATACTGAGATCACACCTGCTCTCTGACATGCAACACACACACACACACACACACACACACACACACACACACACACTCTCTTGTATGGGTTACAAGTCATGTGCAAATGAAAGTAACAAGAGTACAACAGTGAATGAGCAATTATAATAAAATAAATAGGGTTTATAGTATTAGAGAAGCTGCTGTACACTTGTATAAAAATGAAATGCTCCTTTCATCCATGACTCAACAACTAATATTTAGGTGCCTCCATTCTTAACAGTATTGCTGGGTTGGAAGACATTTAACGGGCCACAGTGATCACAAACTGTGATTTCCTCTTATGGTTAATTTATTGGATTAGCAGCAAACACTTATCGACACTTTCTGTGGAAATCTGAACAAAAACAATTGAGTATATTTAAAAAATACAAGTCAATGGGACAAAAAATAATTCTTTAAAGAATACAGTCTGGTGGAGTCCTGGTGGCTTACAAAGGCACATACAATATAACCACTTCAGTGAATGCAACCTGGACTCGGAAAGGGGGTGTAAAATGTACGGAAACACTTGCCCATTAGGAGACAATGAGCTTCCTAGCTGCTGCAGATAGCTGACAGTGTTTGCTATAGGTGAGATGGTATTTTATAACTAACATAATTCCTACAGGAGGCAAAAGCAAATATTTTAGACTTTTGTCAGTTACATTTAAAACCTTAAATAACCTTAAAACGTCTTTTTTGTTGTGGAGAAAAAACTGAATGAACTGCTTTTTAAATCTTTTTAAGATCTGCAGATACCGTTTGGTGTAAAGTAAATACATTTAAATTTTTTGGCCATGAGAGTGCGTCTCATTTTTCATTCATTATATTAACCTCACCCCTCATTTGTGTTCACAAGATTATAAATTCCTGGACAGATTGAATTAAAGAGATCCTAAAGGGGATTGTACTTGTTTCTACTCAGCAAGTGTGTGTCACATTTTTCAAGATGCCAATTTACCTGAAATTCACTGTCCACTCACCATGAATAAATCTCTGGCTTCTAAATCTACAGCGAGGAGGAAGGCCTTCTCAAAGCGCTGGTGTCTGCAGAGAAAGTGGAGACAGTTAAAGAGGAAGCATGACGACATCCTGACAAGAAAAAAAAAAGAATCTAAAAATACACGCTTTGGATGAAAATACATAGATGGATAGGTCAGTAGCACAAGTTTCCTCCTTCCTCCTGTGTGCACACACACATGTGCATAAACCTCTGCATACAAAACAGTCAATAATTGAACTGAGAGTAGCAAGTCCTCTTCCTATTATCCAGAATTAAAGCTGGGAGAGAGAGCTGTATCTCCAAGTACAAAAGAACCTCAACTTTCTCTGTCTAGAGCCAACATGAAACAAACAAACACAAGCCGAGAGAGGAGGTGTGTGTGTGTGTGTGTGGGGGGTGGGGGTGGGGGGGTGCTTCCTTCATTTGATGTTGATGGAGAAAGAAAGAATGCAGGTAGGTGATAAGAGAGGAGAGGAGGAGGGATGCCAAACAACGCTCCAGCTCTGCTACAGAGGAGGAGAAAGAAAGAGAGAGGAAACGGGAGGTAATTGCAGGATGGAGAGCAGTAAGCAGCAGTGTGTGGGAACAACAGGGTCTATTTCAGTCAAACAGGCATTTCAAAAGGCTCTCATGGCAGAAGGGAAAATGAAACAACAGTCTAAACAGGTGCATGCGAGGTGCTTTGCCTTATGAATGACTCAAAGCTGCATCAGTGTGTGTGCGAGGAAAATTCAAAAGCTATTTCCTTTTTAGAATTTTTTAAATAGCAATAGCGAGCGGCAAATAAGCAGTATTAAATTGTATCTTCAATGGATGTCATTTTCTGAAAGAGATTTTTTGGACGGCATTTCTGCACCCTGTGATGATAATCTGAATAAAATGTTCCGCTAATACCTTAAAAATAGCCTGTAAATGTGTGTGTATGTAGAGCTACATGACCAGCTTTCAAATCACTGACCAGATGTCATTTTGATTTAAGTCTGATTTATCTTTCACTTACTGATCTGAAGCCTGGTGGAGGAACATACAAATGCATTTAGCTCTAATACAGCTGACCTTGACCTTTGACCGCCCGCATGAAGAATTATGCAAAACAAATTTGCCCCTCAGAAGATCAAATTAGGACCACGGCAACAGGACAGAGTGGGCGGAGTTACCTGAGGAGATGGTGAAAAAAGCGGCGGGCATACTTGCTGATTGGCTCCCTGTACTCAAGTATCACCATATCAGAGAGAGGGGCAGGTGAGGCATAAAACAGACCCAGAGCTGCTTCAAGCTGGGCTACAGACAGAAACAAACACAATAAAGTAAGTAAATACAAATAAATAGCACAGGGTTTAATAGATGTGTGTCAGCAAACAATTTGGCCAAGTTTTCAGTTCTTATTTTGAAAGATAATGTAGCTGGCACAGTTAAATCCTTGAACTTAAACAAATAAATCTCTGAGACAGTCTCTCCAGAAAAGAAAGTCTAATTCACAAAGTCCTAATTAACAGCACCATTTAACAGAAAATGAAACGTAAATAAAATAAAACCGCCGTTCTTTGGATTTGATTCACAAGATTAAATAATTTTCACCTAAAAAGCAGTAAAACCAATCTAACATGAAGTGTTGGACAGACGCACCCTCTCTCTCTGCGTTCAGCTCCAGCCTCAGCAGGTGGTTGGTGACTGAGCTCAGGCCTCGGTAGCACTCGTCTCCCATGATGCTCCAGTCCATGGCCTCCAGGATTCCCAGTGCATCTCTGACCTGACCACAACGCAGCCGCTGCTTCAGCATCTCCCCAGGACCCATCTGAGCCCCAGTCAGAGCGCCTGTACCAGCGAGTCAGGGTTTGGTTTTAGTTTATTATTACAGGAAATAAAGAAACAGCAAAGGAAGGATTAACCAGGATCTCATCTCCATCTATCTCCTGATGTTTGTCTATACAAATATATAAATAAATAAATCACTGTGCATTATCTAATATATCAAACACACATTTGGACTTTTCTATTTTTTCTAGGCCAAAATCAATACACAGCAGAACCAGAGGAACTGACACGTCTACCACCAGCGACAGGAAAACAATCTGTGAAATGGTTAATTTGAAGAAATTCTTGCAACATCTTTGTTTAATAGATCAAAAAGCCAACAACAAATCTGTCAAAACTCTCTTTGTTCATCCATCCAGGTCACGCCCTCTGATCACCACAAGGACATTTCTTTTCTTTATTTCATTTTATCTAATCTTACTAGTTTGTTGGAGCATTTTGCTAAGTAGGAATTAACACACCTTTATATTTATGCTTTATGTTGGTTATATTTACACACTGTACAGCACTGATGTTAAAGTATATCCCTATTTACTTATATGTTTAAATGAAACAACAACACCTTTCCTGGTTTTCCTAAAGCTTTCATACAGTAGAGCGCAGCGGTCCTCGCTGTGTGTGACCATGCACAATATCCTGAAGCACTTACTTAAGCTAAGTAAGTGTCCAGTGGATTGGTCTAATTTAAACTCCGAAGCCGCACTAGATTGGTTTGACTGGCATTGACTTGTCAATCAATTAGCTGGGAAGCCTCTTTAATCCCTGGATAGTGTTTGTGTATCTGTGTGTAAGTTCAAACTAAAAACAAGGTTCTCCTCATCACCGTCTATTTAAATACACCTGAAAACTATTGAGTATACAGTATGTTCACATATGTTCAAACTATTTGCCTACTTTTTATTCAGATCTATGCAGTGTGAGAGAAAGAGAGAGAGATCTTTTTGCCGGAGATCGTCTGTTAAGAAGAGATCTGCTACATCCAATTAGGCCTTTTGATCAGAGGAAACTGATTATGTTTTGTGAGTGAGAGAGAGAGAGAGAGAGAGAGAGAGAGAGAGAGTGCACATTAGGACTCTGCTGAATAATGAAAGCATCAGGTTTTGTCCCCTTCCTGGCAGTAGAGGTGTTTCATTCTGTGTGTAAAAGGGCAAAGGAGCACGTTTGTTTGTCGCCTTAGTTTTACTTCTTGCCAAATAAATTCCTGACATGTGTCACATATATACTGCATGTTACATTCTGCTGCAATACAAAACAAAATGTGGTCATAGCTTAGTGGCACGGTGCTGGACAGTTGAGGTGATCACTGACAGCAGTACTGTCACTGGGCCAGGCTGTAGGCGGGCAAAGTCACCACTGACTCTTGACTAATTAATTGAAGACGTTGTGTGTGTGTGTGTGTGTGTGTTGGGGGGGAGGGGGTGTACAGGCAATTAAAATGACAAGCTGGCAATTAGCAAGCCCCCAAATCCCCTAAAGAGTGGGCTAATGTGGCTAATACATCAGCTGAGCGTAGTGTGGTTTGTGTGTATCTATGTTTGTGTGTGTGTGTGTGTGTGTGTGTGTGTGTGTGTAAGGGTCCTTGAGCTGGGCGTTAACGTCTGTTCTAAGCTAACTCTGACCAGAGACAATGGATCATTGTGGAGGGGCGAGGACAAGTCGATTCTCTGCCACACCTGTCTACACTAACTTATTTGACCAGCACTGTGTCACACAACAACGCTGAGCAGGACGAGATCAGCAGCAGCAGCATGAACAGACAGCAAAGAGGAATGAGGACTCGTACTGTGCAGCATGAACACGACTACTGACAAAGAGTTCGCCTCAAAGGCTGATAATGACAGCTGGGCATTAAAGTCTTCTAAAATATGAAAGAATTAGCCATTAAAGCTGTTATATTGGGGGAAATTATTAAACAAACAATTCATTAGGGATGAGACAAGTCGATCATTTTGATAATAAGCTGGTAGACTTGACTTAACAGCGCTTCACAAATGAGCTCTGCCTCCAAATTAACAAGCACCAGCATGTTCAGTGGAGGAGAGAACCCACCTTTGTGTTACCTTGGTGCCTGCTGACTAAAGGTTTGTCTTTAGCATGTAACCTAAATAAACATCATATAAAGATACATCTGCTCTCTCTCTCTCTCTTATTGTATAAACAGTTACGTAATTCTTCATTAAACATCAACAATATTTCCAACAAATTCCCGTCCCTACACACACAAAAAAAACGACTATTCTCTGTGCATGTCGTGCAGCACTTTCCCCGGTCTGCCCTTCCACAGCCTGTACCGGTGCAGGCCCAGCCGCGGCCAACGTGTGCCCAGATGAGATAACTCGGTGCAGGCAGGAGGGTGGGGGTGGGGGGGCACCAGGGAGGGCTGCCTCCTATGGAAAAAAGAGAACTTGGAGCTTGGCCAAGTCTTTCTTCTTCGCCGCCTCCCGACTCACTCCTTCTGTCATGTAGCGGGCCTTATGAAACAAGTCAATACAGAGAAGGAGCGCAAGCAAACAAACAAATGAGTTGGAGTGTGAGTGTGTGTTTGTGTGTGTGTGTGTGTGTGTGTGAGCACAGAAATAGAAGTATACACACACATGTGTGTGGGGGGAAGAATTATCATGGAGAAAAGACGTGCAGTGACTTTCTTCATCAAAACCTTGGCAGACGATCAGAGGAGGGGAAGCTATTGTTGGAAGACACCCTCCCCTTTCCCTGTGCACACAGGCAAACGCAGTTGAATACACACAGCCAAACACACACACCCTCAAACACAAAAACTCAAATGCAATCTTCTACCTTCCTCCATCCACCCCCACACTCCTGCTTTCAAACTTCAGCAGAGAGCTGCGTGCCACTGTCACATCTTCTTTCCAAAGTCACAATTAAAGACGCTGAATGTGTGTTTGTGGGAGTGTGCATGAGACCTCATAGTGTGTTTGTGTGTATGCTTGTGTTCGAGGGTGAGGTGGCTGCTTCGGAAAAAAAAATTTGATTGGCAAACTTTATCTGGGGGCCCCGAGGGACTGCGCAGCCACTGTAAACGATTTATCGGAAAAATGCATCCCAGAATGCACCTGGGGGGCTCTTGCCCCGGGGCGATTATTGAATGACCTCTGAGAGCGTGACTCCTGCTAACCTCCCCGCCCGTCAACAAATTAACTTCCCTCAGCAGTGAAGAGGTCGACCCGTTCAGACGCCATATTTACACAGCGGGGTTCAGATAGAGTGTCAGATCCAAAACAGAGGAAGAGGCTCTGAAGGGAGGAGGGCACCTTCATCAGGAAGAGATGACTATGATGGTGTGGAAGGCTTTTAAATTATTCTCTATTTAGAATCATTCAAATGTAAAGTAACATTTAAAGTACCCAAGAATAAGAAATATACATCACTTTTATACATCTGCTTATTTGTACACAGGAGTGTGGGGGTAGGGGTGTGGCCTGTCCCCGGATGCACCTGTTCATCCTCTAAATCTAAGTAGTATAACTGCATCACTCTATGACGGCATTAATGAAGGCTCATTTTTGTAGTTTCTCAGCTTCCGGTGGTAGACTCACAAACATGTGTGAAATTGAGATTTTCTTTAAAGCTGCACAAACGTCCAGCGCTCTGTGCACAACTCACTGCGGGGGATTTCTGAAATGATCAGACCACTAATCAATTAGTCGCTTAACATAAAAATGACTTAACTACGATTTTGATAATCAGTATAAGTGGCCAAACATTTGCTTTGAGCTCCTTAAATGTGAGGATTTTCTGCTTTTCTCTGTTTAATGTGATTGCAAATTTAATATCTTTGGGTTTCTGACATCTTATAGATTAAGCAATTAATCAGCTAATTGAAAACTAACTTAAAAAAAAGAAAACACCTGTTATTTGCAGGCCTTATGTTGAGTTTGGGTTTCTGTTCCACAAATATTCCAACTGTGTGCAGTCATTTTACCCACCTAGTCTGAATCTCAAGGCTGCTAGTGGTCCACCATGAAAGACCAACATCAGGATATCTGTCCCCTCTGGGCCTCCTTCCAGGCCTGTCCCCCAGTGCAGTCCCTCCAGGCCTCCACAGCAGCGCAGGTGCTGAGCTAGTCGTAGCGTGGCAGCTGAAGCTACTTCTTCTGCTACCAGTCCCATGCTTACAGGTGCCAAGCCCACATCAAAGCACATCAGCTCCCCCTGCCCTCCTCCTGCCATGACCACAGCCCCAGCAGGGTGCCAGGCCATGAGGGTGGGTGGCACAGGGCAGGAGGCCAGGAGAGAGACCCCCCGTCGCTGGTCATACAGGACCAGGGAGGAGTCACTCAAGCCAAGGAGAAGTATGGTCTCAGAGGGGTGACGTGAGCAGGAGACGGGATGGGATGGTAGCGGGATGCGGGTGACAGACAAGCGGTGCAGGCGCTCTCGTGCACATTCGTACACACTGGCGTCAGCCCAGGACCCCTCTTTGAGTCCTTGGGGGTCTGGAGGTAACTCTACTGTTAGCAGCTGGTAGGGCTGAAGCAGGCTGAAGCAACAGTTGAGGGGATTGCCTTCTGTCCGGACAGAGCTAAGGACCTTTCATAAGGAACAAATGTAGAGAAAAAGAGAGGATGATTTCAGAGAGTGGTGAACTGATGCACACTTGAACATCCTCCCTGTAAATTTGATCCAACATATGCACAATAACAGATCCTGCAACTTTTAGCATTGGTCTATAGGTCTGTGCTCACTCGTGTCTGTGTTGAGAAACATTAAGGTTAATGTAAAATTACAATTGTGAACTTACACTGAGAAAACATACTTCACACTACAAGTCCACCAAGCTCAGATGAAGGATTTTGATTTTTTTTTACTTTGTTCTGATTTTATTTCTGCCTGTATGTGTCTTTAGACCTGTAGTGACCAAATATCCCTGTTGATACGAGAATGGAAGGCCTGTATTCCCTTAGTAGTTAAGCGTGAGTAAATGTTGTATAAGAACCACAACTGGAACTTGATCTTGTAATTTTGTTGTTTTAACATGTTCTTCTGTTCAGGAATTGAAGATGCTGACCCATGCCAGTGCTGAACTAACCTGTTTTTGAATAAAATAAGGATAAAGAAGGAGAGAGCATGAGAGAACATGTGAGAGAAAGACAGAGACAGGGAAATGAGTCATACCATGGCAGCAGCCCCAAATCCCCTAAGAGATGGAAGAAATGGAGCCTTCCACTTTGCTCATAAACACACGCCTGTCAATCAAGACAGCTAATGATAAGAGTCCCATTTTAACTCAAGGTCAACAACATCTTCTCCCTGAGCATGCCACGGCTTGGCACCCAGCACCTGGCGATAAACAACCCTCTCTGTTTACCTGTGAGAGGAGCCAAGAGCTCAGCACCAGACATCGTGAATGACAAGAAACAAGCCCCGTTCAATATTAAGAGGATGATACATGAAGAAAGCTTGGAATTATTTGACCAATGGTCAGATCCAGAATTTACATTCTTCGCTCCTGAACCACAACCAGTTGGTGGGAGTGGGCACACAATGGCCGCGCTAAGCAAGCCAGCACTGACACTGGCGGAGATAGGCCGTGTCACGGGTGGTGCTGTCGATAAAACACCCACAAGGAACCAGGAACAGTAGGTGGATGACAGGAGACAACAGCCTGTACTAAACAGCAGCCCAACAGTTCCACAGTCAGTAACAGAGCTTTTATAAGGGATTTCACCTTACCAAAGCCTCTATCACAGCCCTGCATTGACCGTGGCAGCTTTGGCTAAATGAGCCCATTTCTTTTCGCCGTGCAGACAGAAAGAGGGATCTGCTGCCTGCCTGCCTGCCTTCCTTTCACAAAGCTGCCCGGCCCAGTTTTTTGGCAGGTATTGCCAAAAAAGGGACTTAGAGGGAGGAAGAGGGGAGTTTTTTTTGCCTGCCTATGGTCTACAGCAGGAGAGAAGCAGATGACTGTCCTCCTGAAAGCTTTTTGTCCCTCTCCATAATCCCCCAGAGCCAGCTCCTGCTGCTCCCCAGGGGGTGGGTGCTGTGTGTGTGTTTGTGTGTGTGTGTGTGTGTGTGTGTGTTTATTTGAGGCAGCAGGCAAGAGGGGCTCAATGCATGTAAGAGGTGGGGTATCCTTGGGAGGGTGCGGTTCTGTGGATAGCTACATTTCTGCAGGGACAAAGTGACACATGCATTAAATAAACTTGCACACAAACATCCCACAGAATGCTGTCACAGGAATCACAAGACCTACTTCAATTCCACAAACCCTGACCCCCACCCCACAACCACATCTCATCCTCTCAGCTTTTCATCCCGTGCCCGGCTTGCTAGTGCCCGCTGCCCGCTGCGCCAGCATGCCACCGTGGCACCATCGGGGATGAGGTGAGCTGATTCAGCTCTGCCTCCCCTGATAGGTGACCCTCCAAGGAAAGGAGAAGGGGGACAGCGTCAGCTACAGCTCAGAATACTGCATGGCCTGGTTAAACCTGCAACAGACGATATTTCAAAGAGTTCGAGACCAATTTGTCTTTGGTTGTATTTTGATACATATACAAAAACCCATGTATGATCGGGGAGAATGAACACACGTTCAACCCAAGCATGATTTCTCATAAACATAAGACCCATGTCCTTAACTGCTGTTCAGTTCACTGCTAAATCAGTTTGAGTTTACTCAATCTCAGAGAAGAAATCGGATAAAGTTAATGACATTTTCACACCAACATTATAATCAGTAAAAGACATTGCTGGACAGCATCATACAGGAAGAAATGGGCCTCAGGAGTTTTATAATTTCCTTGATGTTTGAAGATACAGTTTATTATGATTTATAGTAGGACATTTTATCAATCTATAAGAAACTCCTTAATCATATAATCTTAATGATTAAGAGTGCCCTGAGTTCAACTGGACTTTGAATGTCTAGTTGAAGTGCCTTTTGAGTGTTTCATAAAAGTGCAATACATAAAAGGATGCAGTCTATAAAGCTCAACAGTGCTACAGCAAAAACCTCACAGCAAAAACGATATTCTCACACTGAGTCACACATTTATTACAGTCAGCAGTGCAGCATTTTCACTCTGGGTCATTTTTAAAGTCCATGCTGTGCTTCCTTTTATAGTCCACGTGAACTGAGCAAAGGCAAGCAAAAGGCCCCTGAAGGCAACACAGCTGATTAGAAGATTATAGAACTGACCTCATTCAAGACTATCAGGGTTATGGGGTTTGAATCTTTCAAAACATAAACTCTTACACTGCAAACACTCATGCTACCGTAAGCAAGACGAGACGTGAACAAGAGACGTATGATGACAGACTTATGTGCAGCTGATTAATATATGAACTCTCAGACTTGTTAAGCTAACCAGACATCATTAGAGAAGTCTAAAACTAATGCTCAGCTGGGTGAAAAAAGCAGGTGGCCAGGATGAAACTGAGAAGACAATTTGGCAACAATTTGCAACCTGTTTGACAAACTGCTATATGAATACAGTCTAAACAACGGCCACTCTTTAAAAAGAAGGGTAGAGGAAGGACTTATGAAATACAGTGTGTCATTTTAATATATTCTTTGTTTGCCTGTGAACTCCAGAGCAAGCTGTGGCATGTGAGCGTACTGGATTCCCTGGTTCTGAGAGCATAACATAGAAAAATGATGAATAAGGTCAAGAGAGGGAGTGAGCAAGCGAGTCAAAGGATGAGCAAGAGAGACTGAAAGAGAGGGATACAGACAGGGAGAAATATGCACCAAAGCTGATGGGGAAAGGGCAGGGATGGAAGTGAGTACAGAGAGAGAGCAGAGGAAGAGGAGAGAGAGGAAGGAGGTGGAGACGTAGAGAAAAAGATGCAAAGAGAGCAGAGACAGAGAGAGGGAGACAGACACAAGAGAGACAGAGAGAGAGAGGCCTCTATAAGTAGCTTTCTCCTGGTTATTGGTTTCAGTGACTGGTCAAAACTATTCTTCTCCATTCTTCTTGTCTCTCTCGCCACCTTTTTTCCCCCTCCGTGGCATGAAAGATAAAGCGGACGGGCCCAACTGTGTGGCTGGCCCTTGTTCACAGCAGTGGCCTTTTGAAGCCAATTTTCCAGCTCACGGAGCAGAGAAAGACAGGGAGAGACGGGTGGAGAGAGAGAGAGAGACGGAGGGACTCGGAGGTGAGTTGAGGGATGAAGAAATGAGGGGTGTTGGGGAGGCGGGGCAGGGTTTGGGACTGGGAAGTTTTAGGTATGTGAATTAGGGTTAGTGGTGAGGCACTGATGTGAGGAAATGCACAGGCACAGCGGGATTACTGGCCAAAATATTACTCACACCTTAACTGTCATAATTGGTACCACTGAACATAACAGTAGTACAGAGGGAACATTATTCACTAGACCTGAAACTGTAGCAGCAGTGTTTCTTGTGTGATTTCTACAAAGCAGTGGAGCTTGGGGTTAATTCTGCACTTTGGATTCCACACCCGACCCCTTTCATGGTCCAAATTATGATTGCTGTGCATTGCTGAAAATGTGCTTTCTACTCTACATGCTTTAATTCTTAAGACTGCAGCTTTTTACATTTTAGAGGCAGATTTTGCCATTTTACACAGTTAATTTAGCTTCTAATACACTCTTAATTGTAGTAGCTGCTGTGAAGATGAAGTATAGATGAAATTATTTAATTTCTATGCAATTATATATTCTTTCTATACAAATGATTTCATTTAATGGTAGTCTTTCATGAACAGAACAGTCTGTTTAGGTTTTTCTTGTTTTGCAAGAGAAAAAAATGCCATGCAGCTCAGTGCTAAAGTCAATAATAATTAAAAGACAACAGAAATCGCACACACAAATGCAGATCAAACAACTGCAGAGAAACTGTTTGGTGACAGATAACAGGATAGTCATACGCTTAAAGTATGTTCGCAAACACGGACAAACAACCACAAATAATCAAATATGACTAAAAAAAGCAAGAAAACATTCATCTGGTGTTTTCATTTCATTAAAGATGATTAAATATTCCAGGAAATGGTGTGTGTGTGTGTGTTTGTTTGTGTTTGGGGGGGGGGGGGGGTGTTAAGGGAGGGAACCACGAAGGAAGGATAATTAAAAATATTAACTGGCTGCATAAAAACGAACTATGTATGTGTTTTTCTCTCCTTCCCAACCTCCACCCCCCTGCGTGCCGTGGCTCCACTTATCAGCATGAGGGGGGGAGCATACGAATTAAGACCACATAGGGAAAGAAATCAGACTTTTTTTAAATGCCGAGAGACTGGCTAGAAAATTGGCTTAGTGCGGCAGATAGCGAACTGAACAAAAGGAACATATATATGAGCTTGAAGTGATTGAAGTAGCTGGCGTCTCCCGATGTGTGCCCGGCGTTTGATTCCCGCCACGGCTCTTACATAAACTGCTCGCTTAATTTCACACCGCGCATCTGAAAAATGACAACAAACGCTTTCATTAGAGCTCGATGCCGCAGCCCCACGAAGAGACTTTAATGTTCTTGGAGCGTGGAGGAAGGAAGGAGGAGAAGGAGGAGAGGAGGAAGGGGGGTGGTTGACAGAGACAGAAAGAATAGACTAGGTGAAGGAGTGTGATAAATGTGGAGAGCGTTCCAAAAACAAGAAGCGGAAAAGGCAGTGAACAACATCTGCTTTGCTTATTTCAATATTCAAGTGCCCCCCTAGCGCCCATCCCTCCTTCTCTCCTGCGTGATTTTGTTTTCCTAGCATGCAATTGGTAACGCTCATCTTTCCTCCCTCTCGCAGACTCTCTCCCTTCTCTCGCTGGTGTGGTGAATATTTTGCATATGCTTACCGAGGTACGCGGTATGAGGAGTAGAGTTAAGCTCGGTTCGGTAATTTGGGATCTTTCATCTGCTTTGGGCACAAGGCCAGTCCTACGTTGACACAGAATCGGGTCACGGGTCGGGTTTTGCCAGAGGCCATGAGGTTGTGCGTCTAAGCATATGTTTGCCTGTGTGTGCGTGGATGTGTAGGCGTTCTCTTTCACACTGAACCACAGCTTAGCTCTCCTGCTTATTTCATATGGTGATGCATGGAGGTGCAACACAGAGGTGCCACCTTTGAGGGGACTAACACACCATCCCCAATCCCATCCACGACAACACAAGTCTCCACTCAAAACACCAGCTTTGTTGCCTTTTTTCACTATGTGTCCTCACTCTGTGTGTGTGTGTGTGTGTGTGTGTGTGTGCGTGCGTGTACAAAAATATAAAACTGGGTTTAAGGCTTCAAACAGCACTCAAAGGTATTAAAAAACCTTTAAAGTTAAGAATATTTGACATGGGCAGTGATGCAATTATTGCTCTGTTTCATTTCTTTACTCATTTTGTTTACTGTATTTAATCATCCAACTAATAATTATTAGTTAGATTTAGCTTAGCTTGTTCTCTCTAATGTCTTGTGAGACATGTTAAAAAACGCACGATTGAATTTTAAGAGCTAGTAAGCAGGATGTTCAGAGCCTCATACAAAAAGACAAAAACACAACAGACTATGTGAAGTTGAAACAAACATATTCCCTACTTAATTCTACATTATCCATCAATCTGGTTTCTGACACTAATCCAGGTCTGTGTTACTGTGGCCGCCAGGTGAGATATGTTCACCTTACACTCGTTGTGGATCTGCCCTGGGGTCTCCTTTCAGTTGGAAGTGCCTCAAAATACATCCATAAGAGGTATCTGATCCGATGACTTTAAATGTGCGCCTTCTTTTTTAGATATATTGTAGATTGACTTGTAAAACTGGATGTTTTTCCTTCAGTCTCAGCTTTCTCCTCAATAGGACTTCCACCTGCATCACTGCTAACTAACTATACTCGAGTTATTGCCAAGAATATTGACAAGTCTCGCTAAAATCCAATGCTGGCTCCATGGGTAAAGAGTTTATACTAAATTATAAATGCAGAATTTACTGGTGCATACTTGCTTAGTGTACTATAATTGTCAATAATAGCTTAATCTGTCTTTAAACAAGTAAGTATGGCCTCATTTATTCTTGTTCTTGTATGATTTACTCTCAAATGAAGTAGAAACATAATATTGAATTTTGTCCTGGTTACTGATTGTTGTCATTCATCACCTGATGTGTTGTGTTTTGCTGGTGCTGTTGGATATGAACTGTAGAGTGTGTGCGTGTGTGTGAGTGTGTGTGTACCTTGAGGCCTTCACTAGGTGAGCAGCTGAGCAGGACCAGGTTGGTCCTGTGCGTGTTTGTGGGAGTCCAGGTCCACAGCTCCTCACCAGGCTGGTCCAGGTTCCACCAGCAGAGCGCCACATCCTGGAGACGGTTGAGACCCAGACGTCTGTGGAGCCTTCGACCACGCCCACTCACATCCACACACACCACCTGGACAATGAAACACACACACACACACACACACACACACACACACAATGCACTGAGAAGATAGTCAAAATGGGCAGTGCAGTGAGACAGAAAGATACACAGTCTAAAGATCAACACTGGCAGACCTTAAAACATATTATGAAGAAGGGGAAGTCATCAGAGTATCTTAGTGATTCACCCATTTGGATTCCCCTCCCTGACCTGTGTTAACACCTGAGGGCTCTGAAACGTTCTCATCTGTAGCCCCAATTCTCCCTCTCCTGTCCTTCCCCCATCTTGTTTTTGTTGATGTCTAAGGTTGTTTTTTATCTTCCATTATTAATGTGTGCTTGTGTGTTTGGTTCTGTCGGGCTTGTTGTTTTACTGATGTGCATATTTTTGGGAAGGTCCGCCACGCTCTACGGGCCACAACAAAGAGACGCACAGTAATGAGCTCTCGTGGCGCTTGGGGCGGGGGGGCACGCACACACACACACACACACGCATGCATGTATGCACACAAATACACATGTATATACATGTAAAGGCACTGGTGTAAAACATGGATACAAACACACACACCATTAAACAAACAGTGTTCTATCCAGAAGCACTTTTAAAGCAGGTGAAATTGCAGGTTTTACACTGTGACCCTGCCTTTCATGTACACCACAGCTCATTCCCCACACACACACACACACACACACACACACACACACACACACACACACACACACA
>JAVQJL010054361.1:0-11962 GCA_036024295.1 Nannoperca obscura | reverse complement strand
CTTGACTCTATTTTCTATTCATTTCACAATGTATGGTGGTGAATAAGTGTGACTTTTCATGGAAAACACAAAATTGTTTGGGTGACCCCAAACTTTTGAACGGTAGTGTATATATATTTTTTTTACATAAAATCTACTGTAAAGGACAAAAATATATATATATATATATATATATATAAATTAGTAGATTTCTAAAAATGCAGGCAATAACTACAATATATTTGCTTGATTGAATGTATGAACATATGACGTGGGGCTTTATTGTTTAGAAGAATGCTTCATTGATACTGTCTATTTTTTTGTTGTTGTTGTTGTTGTTGTTGTTATATGTACTTAATTTATTAATGACTCCCCTTTGGGGAAAAGCCCAAAACATTTTTTTTCTTTTTTCTTACTTTGACCAAAAGTCAAGTCAAAGTCAAAGTTGTTTCACATGAGAGGTTCATGTCTTAGTGTGTTTTGTCTGAGCGCTTCCCACTAGTTTAAAGAGGGCGGGGCTCCGTTGGGAAAAGGTTTTGTCGTGTACTTTCATGTACCAATACGGATTTAGCAAATCAGAAACTCCTGATGAAACAGATACGTTTTGAGTGTTAAACTCTTTGAACACAATTAAGGCTTTAAATCTGCGAAAGTTTAGTGAGTTACTTCATGTGATTTGATTTTTTTCGTTGAGTTATAGTATATAGTATAGTTAATTCAGGTCTATGCTAGTCAAATCAATCACCTTTTTGGGTTTGTAAAAAAGTTGCCTTATTACAGTTTTTTAAACAGAGAGGGAGTTGTTTGTATCCTGTCCTATTGTTAGGCCAGGTGCAGGAAAACTGACTGGAAAATAGTAAAGTGTCCACACTAGAGCTGCAAAGATTAGCCGATTTATCAAGTGAAAGATTTTTTATTGCCAGCTATTTTGAAAAACTATTAATTGTTTCAGTCAAACATTTGCTGGTTCCAGCTTCTTAAATGTAACGAGCTGAAAGCAGCTTCTTTGTCATGTATGACAATAAATTAAGTGTCTTTGGGTTTTGGACTGTTGGTCAGACAAAATAAGCTATTTTTATCACATTATCACTTTGGGTTCTTGGAAACTGATGAGCATTTTTCATAATTTTCTGACATTTTATATGGCAAATAATTGATTAATCATGAAAATAATATGCTAGATTAATCGACAATAAAAATGATTGTTAGTTGCAGCCCTAATTTGCACATAAAAAAACGTATATTGAATATTCACGTTCTCTGTCATTAGGGTCGAAACATTGCCATTTAAAATCTAATCATTTTTTGGAAGCTGAAATCCAGTGTGTGGACACTTTTGTCCTTAATACAGTTTTACACAGAAAAATCAAATTACCATTTTGCTTGCCAGTTAAGAAAAAGGTGGCCATACTTAATTTACTATAGACCGTTTCATCCATTTCTAAACTGCTAGCAGTGAATAACCATCCTGTCAGCTGTTGACATTACAGTGGCAAGAGATATTCAGGTTGATAAAAAGAAACGTAGATGTCGAGATAGCTGGGACAACAAGCTGTTCCCTCACCCCAGTGGGTTGGCTTTGCAGTATACGGGTGGCATCCTGGTGTCTGAGGCCCAGTTGGAGCCACACTGCATTTGTATGCACCAGTCTGTCCAGAACACTAAGCCGCCGATGGAGGGAGTCGTATCCTGAATCTCTCGCTCCAGCCATCCCTGCTCCGATCCCAGCACAAGGTGAAGCCTGTAGGAAGAGACTTCCCACCTCTTCATCCTGTCTGAAAACAAGATCATACATGTATAAGAAAGTACATCACAAGGATTGTATATTTCATGTCATCATGAATGCAATCTCTCTGTAGAAGGACAGCATATCGTTTTTTTATTCATTTTAAGCTGCTGACAGAATTTCCAATTATTGGAACCTACAAAGATTGGTTTAAAATAGGTAGGCCTATATAGTGATCATAGGACACAACAATGAGGCTCTTCTTCCAGTGTGAGCCTGCTGCCAACTAGATGCATACGCCAATGTGTATCACATGACACTAGTGACGTTTCAGTGGTCACAAACAGGGTGGGAAATTAGCAGCAGCCACCAGCCAAATCCTGGTAAAACATGAAAGAGGCCAGTAGATTTCAGACACAAAATAGTAATTTACTACAGAGTAAATAACCCATGAACATAGGAACCCTGAATTGCTGACAGTTAAAACATCAGTTAAAAAAAAACAGAACAGATAAATTGGCTGGAATTGACGTGTTCAAAGCCTCTTTCACACTTCCTCAACACTTAACAGGTACTTTCTGAATTCTACTGAAACTATGTAATAGAAGAGGACTTGACTTGAATTCAACTTATGATTATGCACATACACATTCTGACTCTTCTTTTCAAAGCATTATCATCAGAGATCATTTTAATATAAGTTTTTATGTTTTTTTTATAGTTTCTAGAACAAGATGTTCTTCAGGTTCAAAGACTAGGAAAGACAGGAAAAAGTCCACACATACAAACACACGCACGCACACACACACACACACTACAGTTTTCACAGAGCTTATCAGCTTGTCATGCTATCTGCTGATTCCTGACATAGCATGGTGGCAGGCAGCTATGTACAACATTTCCAATTGCACAACATAAAAGGCCTTTTAAGAGGGCTCTTTGTTGGTAGCCATGGAAAACTGCACTGCAGTAAATTAAATGACAATACTGGCTGGGACATAAAAAGTATATGTAAACACACACACAAACATTGTCAAAAGCAGAAAACTGTCTCATATGCAGGCACACTATAAACTCACCCAAGGAGTGCATCTGTCTTGTGGTCTCCTTCTGCAGGTTCAGCTTTTTTCCCCATTTCCTTCTTCAATGTGCCAATTTCCCAGGCAAATGAGTCGATCAGCTACAAAGAGACACACATGGAACAACATGTTCATTTTAAGGAAAAATAAATAAATAAAAATAGTTCAGTCTTCAGAAGTGTGTTCAGCTGTTTCTGCTGTTTTTCTTGACGTATGAACTGGCTCTCATTTCTGCAAGCTTGAAGTTGTGTGTGTGTGTGTGTGTGTGTGTGTGTGTGTGTGTGTGTCTGTGTGTGTGTGTTCCATTGACCAACCAGCATTACTAAAGAGGAACACTGGGAGGAAACAATTCATAAAAGCCTGTCTGTCTGTGAATGAACCTCCATGTACGAAACAGTTTGTCCCAGAAGACATGAATAAAAATCACAAGCCTTCACACATCTCATAGGTCTGCTTCCATCGTTCAGTGTTCAAATCTACAGTAGAATTGAACAGTAGAAGAAAAGTTTAATTGGAGTTCTTCTATTTGAAACCAACTCCTTGCATTTGGTTTGAGCCAAGGACTCTCACCAAGAAAGTGAATAAGGGGCAATGTTCCCAAAATGTCAAACTATTCTATTTACAGCTATTATAAGTAGCTGCTATTCATGTCTGCAGTAGTTGGTCATCGTCATTGCTGCTGAAACAGTATGAACTTTTTTGTTTCATTACGTTATTGTTTGATAGTATTAGATTGGTCTTAATAATTGTCTTTGCTGTTTTTCACAGCTCCTGGGTTCCTTAAGTGTTTCTAGCATGTGTTTGTTTTTTTGATTCATGGTTTAATAATCCAATTTTTCGTGTTATTAGTTTTCTGTTGTTAGTCTGTAACTCACTGTTATTGCTGCCTATCGTGTCCAGAATAAGGAGAGATTTTTAACCACAGCGAGGCTTCCTGGTTTTCAAGCACCACTTTCCAGCAGATGTCTCCATTTCAAACCTGCTGCACACCATAAAATCTGCTGTTGGCCTCCTCTTTATCCCTGTGTTAGTTCTATTAAAGCCATGCTGAATCAGTGTGTTTACTTCCCTTTACTCCTCCAGAGACTCTGAGCAAGATTTTCTAAAAACTGCCCACAAAACCAAGTTTGGCTCTGACTCAGCCCCTAGGTCAAACAGCTACTCAGTGTGTGCACATACATAGTAGTAGTAGCAACAGACACACACAAAGCCAAGAAAACTGGCAATACTAGCCTTAACCAGTAAAGCACAATGATCTGATCCCACACCTCTATCTAGATACATTTCGTTTTCTAAATATTACGTTTCCTTCTTGTTAGGGCTGTCAAAAAATCAAAAAAAAATAATTTATTAGTTTATTTCTCAGGGACAATGCAATAAAAAATTGCAACAAGTTAAAAAAACATGTTACCAATGTATTGCATATAGGATTTTTTGCAAAGCCTGAATTTAAACCAAACAATTGTTAAAATATTAATTTCTAATGCTAATCATTGGAATTATGCAGCTGTCCTGCAAAGGAGTGTCAATTAATCTTCAAATAATTTGTGCATGTGCATGTTCTGAAACAATGTTTCACCTCTTGCTTGCAAATACATTTATTTTGAATAGCTTCTTCTAAAAATGTTGTGTTGGCTTACCTGATGTAACAAAAAAGAAGATGTACGATGTTTGATTTTATTTTTTAAAACTTAATTTGCAACAGGGAAACGCAGCCATGTTTCCATCCAAAATAATTGTAAGTATTGAACTGCACATGCTGTTTTCATAGTGCAATTATTTTCCTGGAATTTAGAATGACTTATTCTCTTCAGTGTGACACTGGCGTCATTTGTTTCATTTCCCAGTTATCCATTTGGTTGGGCGATGTTTCTGTTGGGAAACATCACATCAGCTGCTTCAGTTGAGTAAGACAACAATTAGCTACGCTGTTTCAAATTCTGACTCAGTGCCACATTAAACATTTTGAATGAATCAGCAATGTGCACTGGAAAAAAATTGTTTTTCATTCTACAGGTATGTGGTTCCAATCTCAGAGATGTACTGGAAATTTAAGACTGGACTTGCTTTATTTTAAATTTGAAGGGCTTTATTGGCACATCCACATTCAGACACAGTACAAATTTCATTGTGTTATTATTCTGCTGCTAAAATATTTGAAATACTAATTGAAAAACTAGTGTTCAGATAAACGCTTGCATGCATGTTTAAACTATGAAAAGCACGATTGAAAACTGTGGCGAAAAACGACCAAAAACATTTACTAAAGTAAATGAGGATAGTAATGCAGAGCTGAAATTCATGGTAACCTTTACAAGGAAACTGGAAAACATGAGGCCATATTTGGCAAGGAGACTCCGACAAAAAGTGGCAAATGGTGGCACGGCAGAATTGTGCCCACTACATGAAATAAAACCACCATTAACTAACAAAATCATCCTTCAGGCATCATGAGGAAAGTATGTGTGCTTGGTGTTGGGACTGGCCGGACACCAACGAGGGCAGAATAAACACTAAGAAAGAGGCTGGAAAACTGAACTCACTGCTATACTGTCTCCATATCCATCAGTGCCATTAAGTCCGTAATAATATGTACGGTACAATTAATGGATATTCTAGGACCTTATTTTATAGATTATATTATACTTGCTTCTATATTCATAGCCATTTATTTTAACTTGATATTATACACCTTTATATTAGAAAAAACAATTAGCTGCACTGGAATTCAACTGTTGCATATGGTGTTATCTTTAGTTAGCATATCAAATATCTTCCTGCGTTCAATAGTATATTCAGTAGCTCTTCATGAGATTCAAGAACCTGCATGAAAGTTTGTACTAATAGTATCAGTATCAGGGCCCTTTTGCTGTAATGCATGCACAAAAGAAAAGCCCACATTTCTGGTGGGAAGGTGAAACACAGCTACTTTTAACATTATGAAAGACTTGGATTTTTGGATATGCACAAATATCACACTGCCGACCTTTTCAAGAAGATGGCTAAACGAATCAAAGAGGGAGGCTGAGTTTGCACAGTCGAGGTTGCATATAAATGGGACTATCAGTGGAATATTCATTCTCATTAGCCATGCACCCAGCTTGGTAGGAATCTTGTCTTTTTCAGAATAAGGGCAAAAAAAAGAAAATGTTTTGCATTTAAATGTAGTCAATGATTGAAGTGTGCAAAGTGTTTTAAAGGCTGAAGTGGAAAATGGTGCAGGGATTGTCTTTTCATGAGTATTTATTGATTTTGTGTACTGGCCTAACACTTGATGATCATATCATATCATCCATAATGCTTTGGGAGGACAAAACTATCATTATCCCTGATGGGTCTTTGATTTCATTGCTTTTTTGCTGTGAGGTGTTGTCACACTTTAAGACCATGTCTGTTTAAGACAGGCCTGTAATTATTACAGGCTGCAGCTAGACAGTAACAAAGACTTTACACAAAAGGCAAGGATCAGTCTTTGAACTGTTTCTGTCAGATAGTGATGCACACTAAGCAGCTTTCTGTAAGCAAGTGAACTACAGATATACTGTATTGGGTGATATCGGGCTTTGATTACTTCCTCTGGTGTTTTATATGGAGAATGGATATGGATCTGTTTGTTTAATGCATTCTATTAATACCATAATGCTTCTTATACTATTTGTGCAAGATGTGAATTTGATTGTCAGTTTACAATAATTGGGACTAACAGAAGATGTGTTGGTAATAGAATCCACTGTACCAAGAAACATTACCCAAAGAAAATAACATGACATATTGACATTGTGACAGATTGTGATGGAGTCAGAACGTTCCACATTAGCGGCAGCCATCTTGGTTGTTTTGCCTCAACGGCGTTCTCTGTACATCATATCAAGCCCACTGCAAATAAGATAAACGGTTGCTTTTCACACTTTTTTGTCAGCAGTTTATGAATGGTGAGCAGACAGAGCTGAGTGAGATGGTACTGGAGGATGTAATGTTCCTGATGTCCTTCTCTGAATAATTCTTCACAATCGATCAATCATTGTCACTTGAACTAAGTCACATCCTAAAGCAACCTGTCTCGTGGTCAGTGTAGTTACTAGATGGCGGAGCATGTTGTGTGCCAGTATATCAGTATTTCTAATTTTCTCTAGCGTGTTAATTTTTCTTCACATAATAGCCTGAATTTCTTGAGTTGAGAATGTCTGATGAGAGCTTCCTTTCCTATTTGTCTGATGAATCTGACACTTACTCATCTTCCTTAGAAACAAATCTCTGTTAAGCAATCCAGGAGAAACTGAGTCACAAACAAAGCCAGATGAAAAGCCTGACAAGAAAACAAACCACAGACCTATATTGCAACTGGCTCCACCTCAGTCCTCCTCTTTAATCCTCTCCAGGGTTTAGCCTGTAACTGAAAGGTTTGCTGCCCCCCACCCACATCTCCTAGTCCAGGATCTTTATATAAACTAGAAAACCTACTGTCTTTACAGTTCGGTGTGTGAAAATGATTTTGCAGCTCACACAGATGTAATTATTTGAGTGGCACGTACCTTGAAGAAACTGCCTTTCCTCTCCAGCTTGCAGGGTTGCCTGGTGATACTGGTAGACATTTTGTCTGTAGAGCCTTCTCTGTCTGTATCTGTCTGCTCAACTGTCTGTGCAGGAAATAGAACATTAGAGCTACAAAGAAACACAAAACAAGGCAGCTCAGTCTTGTCCACTCAAGATTGGTGACAAATGAGACCTACGAAGCCATTTTCCAAATCACTTTCTAAGAAATGAATGGTGGTTGTGTGATGAGAGAGAAAAAGACAACAAACTCCAACCTACAACAGTAAAAAAAAAAGTTCCTGACCTGTTCAGCCACGTCAGCTATTATATCTTAACTGATCACTGGGCTGTTTATTAAGTTAAGATTGCTTAGTTTCCAAGGTCAAAAACTTTGAAGGTCAGCCACATGTAGCATACCTTACATTGTGCTATAAAGCTACTATGATGGATGTTTCTGTAATAGCAATGTGTAAAAAAAATATATGAAAATGATGTGACAATGACAAAGGGGTCACTCGTAGTGATGAACCTACAGAGAACAATCAGCTGAATCTGCAGCTTTCAACGGAGCTTTATAGTTAGTTTCAGCTCACTGTTCAACTGTCTGGCTCACAACTTTAATGTTTTGGGTCACTTTCAATGCTTTCAGTTTTCAGCACGTTTTCAGCAAAATGCTCTTAAAAGCCACTGTACACTACCTGCTCAGCATCAAACAGCAGACAGACAGTTGGAGCCTAGCTGGTGAACATATAGGAGCACTTAGCAGATAAAGAGCCAGATGTTTCCCTCTGGACTTAGTAGAGACCAAAAACAGGGCTAACAGAGAGTGAATATTGGACTTACATCAATCAGGTTGCCAGAAACACAACTCTAAATGAATGCTAATGATGCTCTGTAACTGCTGGATGTGGAAATAAGCAACTGTGTGCTAACATGTTCGCCATATTAAAGCAAGCAGAACAGTTGCACCCACACTATTAGACTTGGGAGAGCAAATGTGCTTTTGCATCCCTACTTTCTGATCGTTGCTACAAAAGAAAAGAAAAACAGTAACCATAAAACTCAGTCCGAGTTGCTTAAGTTAGTTTTTTCTTCGTATTGATGTTCCGATAAAATCAAACATGTTTAGGCTCATATTATCAGATGTTAGGAGCTCTCTCCAGCACCAAACAGGAAGCAGCAAACTGGGTAGTTACATTGGTAAAAATAAATACGGTCTCACACACACGATAGACGGTGAATAAAAATGTTTTATGAGTTGGTCTTTAATTTGGCATGTATGTGATCCACCAACCAGCACTTATTGTGGTGAGAAATCCTAATTTTCAACTGAACACACCTTGAGTACACTTCTACATCACTATAGTCAGGTGAGAACCTCAACTACCAGAGAAAAAAAGAAAAGCAAAGTTTCGACTGGTATTTTTCCACCTTACAGAACAGACTTCCCATTGTTAAACACAGATAAAACACAAGCTGGAATCCCTTTCCTCTATTCTTCTTCTTCCATTTTTAAAAAAATAATTTACTTTAATAATACTCCTAAAAGACAGAGCTTCCATGATGTATCAAGAATGTTTTCTTCTTTAGCTCCTAAATGGTGCTCTGACAGCCATTTCATTTAAAACAGTGACTACCAAAGCATACTTATTGTGGTTCATAACAAACAGTGCTATTACTGATTTTGCACGAACGGAGGCAGAACACATGTACACACACAGGCGCGCTTGACCCAGATGTTGGGATGGATCATGTTTCAGCAGTTGATATGAGCCAGCTGTGTCAAGGCATGCAAACATGTAAGAGGAAAACACCATCAGCACACATATACTGACAACAAATTTCTACCCACAGACACTTCAACAACAGTGTTTGGACAGAAGACTGTTGTGAAATCATGGGCCTTGTAGTTATTGGTGGACAGGCTGGAGTGTTGGCCATTTGACTCACTGGGGAGACTTTGAGGAAAATCTGCTGGACACATCCTTTGCTGTTCAGTTATTGTTGGAATGCTTTTGATCCCTGAGCCAGCTCGGTGCTCTGAACATATATGCATTCTATAAAGAAAGACGAAAAAGGTAAGGAGGGTTTAGGCTTCTCTCTTAAGCTCTGTCTATTCATACTTCCCACAACTACTTCTGTCAATTTCTAATCATACAAAGGAGTGCAACAGGATGAGAAACGATAGTCATAAAGAGTGCACCATTATTCCCATTTGAACCATTATCAAGTCTTGCCCCACCTTCCAATGCGGTAGTTTGGACCACAGCCTGCACACCAGCAAATGGATGGATGCATATACTCAAGTATAGGGCTGTCACAATAAAATTAATTTTGGTTGACAATTAATTGTAATACAAATATTTGTTATTAGTCATTATAATATAATCCTAAAACTCTATTTCACAGATGCCGGTTGTCAAATAATGGCAGGGTGTGGTCGTCACGAACAAATAAAAAACGGCCAAATAAAGACAGAGAGAAAAAAAGGGTGGATAAACTCCAGTTGCAGGTCATATAATGTGCATGCCACCCAAGAATAATGTACATTTTCATCGCTTTCATTTAATATATTCAACAATAAAATCAAGCTATTTTCAAAGTTTGTTTAAAAAAAAAAAATCATAACATGGTCCTGCAAATGTTTCACTAAAAACGCCTTGTTAGGAAATAAAGGGGTTTTGTCCACTGAGGGCTTTTAATTCAAAACAGATCAGAATCATCAATCAGAATCAGAATACTTTATTGATCCCAGAAGGGAAATTGCTTTTTGATACAGTTACACTGCTCAATAAAGTTATTGAAAAAAGAATAATAAACAGTAGAATATATAGGTTGTAGAGGGTGTAGAATGTAGAGGGTCCGAATATGGTTGGACCAGGGGCCGGAGCTGCTCCAGGACGAGTCTTTCCAGGGCCTTCATGATGTGGGAGGTCAGTGCCACAGGTCTGTAGTTCTTGGCTCCACTGGGGCGTAGAGTCTTGGAACAGGAACTAGGCAGGAAGTCTTCCACAGCACAGGGACCCTCTGCAGACTCAGGCTCATGCTGAAGAGATGCTGCAGTACTCCACAAAGCTGAGAGGCAGCTCATTCCTCCATATCTGCATAATATAGTATACCTGACACATGCAGAGCACTCTGTGTATTTCTTAGTTAAAAGGACACATCTATCCACACAGTACAAAGGAAGGTCTCCATACATTTAAATTATCATTATATGATCTGATCAACATAAACTGTGATTGCAGATACCTGAGGCCTATAAGCTAATAAAGATAAATTACTGAAGAGTCTGTTGTTTACATTTTGTTTTTAACTAAATGAGTTGGGGACAGAGACAACCACATATGTTTAGGGTCACTGGCAGAACATCACCCAGATAAACTCCTATTTATCCCTGTCTTGATACCAACAGTTCCCTCAGCACTGTGCAAATATACAGGCAAAACATTTCATTGAAAGAAAAAGAAAAAACAAGGTGAGTTTCAAAGTAAAGTAGAGTTTCATTCTCATGGAATATAAAAAGATAAAGAGAGTACAAAAACTGAGACGATTCCTTATATAAAAAAGAACTTGGTGGCAACATGGCCATAAGAACAAGCAGCCTGGTTTGCTCCTGCCTGTGTTATTATCCCTTATATTGTATTTATATTGTTATAAACTTATTCTCAAGATAGCAGTCTCAGTTCACCTTCAGAAGGCCTCACATTGCAAGATTACATTTTGAACTCTAAAAGAGGAGGCTGGCCTTTTCAGTTTCCCATAATAACTTTACAGAAAATAACCATACAATTACTTACTATCAACAGCAGAGTATTCTAAAGCCAAAATCTCACCACCAGTATTCACATCTATGTGTACAATATTTACTTCATAATTTACTAGATTGTCCTCTTTTATGTTGCACTACTGTGTCTTGTCATTCTTGGCTAATGGTATTTGAATATGTTACTAGATGTATTCATTATGGGAGTGTTTATTATTGATAAGAGCTTCATGATAGTCAGTCATACTGTACTATGCCAGATATATGGCAGGGGCATGTACAAGCTGATGCCAGTTTCTGCTCATTTTCTGTGCTTTTTTGGAAAATCAGTCACCAGATATTTTGGTCCTTTAGCATTGGCTTACAAGTAATATTTGAATCCTACAGCATCAGTTTAGCAGCCGGCAGTGACCCACCGTCCTCCTCAGTCACAGCTGGCTGTTTTTGTGTTTTTTTGGATCCATCCATGAAAGATGAGCAAGCCTGAGCAAATCCCTACTTGTACCCGTTGTCATTCACGACAATAATTCGTTCTGATTGGCTGTCTTACATCTTAAGAACCAGTTGATAGGATGAATTATAACACATTTAGACAATAATGCCATTCAAATGTAGGTACAAAGTCAGTGTGCCCAACCAAAAGGAGGGTTAAAATGTGAAAAAAGTAACTTGCGTTTTCATGACCATCCCATTCAAACCATACAGACCTGTAATCATCCCCCTGGCACCACCTTTGACTTTTTTTTTTTTTTTTTTTTTAGACTCCGACATGCCACAGAAACTTTTCCGTTCTTAAGAACTCCACAAGTGACTGATGGCTATTTTCGTCATTGTCTAAATTATGTGCGTACTTTTAAATTTTATTATTTTCTGAATTAT
>JAVQJL010054356.1:0-10744 GCA_036024295.1 Nannoperca obscura | reverse complement strand
TGTTTCTTTTCATCTATCACAGGTCAGGTTTGCATAATCTTATTGTGCCAACTACTGTAGTACGTTTTCTCCCCTGTTGAGATTTTGTTTCTGGAGTATCACAGACTTGGATCTTCCTTCTTTCATCCTTCCTTCCCTCTCTCCTTCCAGCCTTTAATTTCTCTCCCCCTTTGCCGTATCTTTTCTGTCATATGCCATTTTTTTTCATCGTTTGCCTGGTTGCTGCACAACAATGGGGTTGAAAATTACATTTTAGCTGGAATGTTTCATGTTGCAAAGCGCCAGCCATTGTAATCTTTTTTTGCGAAGGTGAAAACATCAGGCTGCATTTGCTGCACTTCATGTATGTAAATCAGAACAGTGATGTGCACCTTCTGAGGCCAGCCAGACGATGCGTTTAGACTGCTTAGGGAGACTGATACAATGTAAGCTCTCGGTGTGTATGTGTGTGAGTGTGTGGTTTTGACTGTGCCTGACTGAGTGTGTTGGTACGTGTGTGTGTGTGTGTGTGTGTGTGTGTGTGTAGGCCTATGTTTATACCCTTTAGTGACAGCCTCAACATAATCTGGGCTTGCTCTACAGGCATGGTGGGATGATACTTCAAAGTAAGTACCTGCTAACAGACATTAGTCCATGTAAACAGGGCATACTCTACCTAAGCTGGATGTGTAGTAGTATGTGCACATGTGTGTAGTTGTGCATGTATATGTTTGTGTGTGTGCATATGTAGGTGCAATGGCATATTAAAGTAATTATACACTTGTGTGGTGTAATTTTTTGTCTGTGTGTAATATTATGTCATGCTGTACTGGACAGTTCAGCATGCACAGGTGTGTGTTTGAGTGTATGTAGGAGTGTGTGTGTGTGTGTGATTGTGTGGTGTGTTTGCATGTTATATTGCCTCGGCTGTGGCAGGTGAGAAAGTCAAATGTAATGAGGCTGTCTCCCTTATGGTTTAAACATGAGCATGGAAAGATGGAGATAGAGGGAGAATCAGTTTAGTTTCTTCAGGCAGAGAAATAAAGAGGGACTGAGCCTTCAGCTGCGTAACAGTTTGCCACATTTTACTGCGAGGAAAACCCTGTGGTTAAAAAGCAGCAGTTTTACATCTTTGCATGGATTCATTTTACAGACTTTTATATAGCCTGCATTGGAGTGCAAAAGGCATAAAAACAACATTTCAAACTGCATATTGCAACGGTGCTGTTAGGATCTTTGAGCTTTTGTCAAGGTTTGAGATCATTCTCAAGCCATAAAGGCCTTACATGACCCTGACGACCACAAGGCACACATGTTATTGTACCCTGCATCTTGTCTTCAACCCTATCTCCAAAATACATTTTAAATCTTACTCATTTTCTTTGCCAGATACAGTTTGGAGAAAGTGTAATTGCGGCCTGGATTGTGATCACTGGCAGCATTTTCTTCCTTCCAGGAAGTGTGACACTCTTAGACTGCACAGAAGTCAAACGGAGGAGGTCGGGCGGATGGTTTGGTGTACAACGCACAGGATTTTTGACACGAGACACAGTAGATTGCATCCTGCGTCTCACCGTGGTGTTAAGTTTAGGCTTCTAAAACAGTTAGGGAAAGATTGTGGGTCCTGTATCATTCTTTAGGTGTGTGTTGGCTTTTTCAGTATTTAAGACCATGATCTTTCCCAAACTTTAACCGAGTTCTTTCAGGTGCTTAAGCGTGACTCTTTAAAGTGAACCATGCTTTAGTTGAGTAGATATTTTTTAACAACTGAAATATGTTACATGGGAACGTTTTGTTGATGATCATTTTGCATTGGCGGTGAATATTTTAGAGACAAATTTATTACACGTGTTTATGCATTACCTTTATAAATTATTATAAAACATATTTGTTAATGCAAATTAAATGTAGAAATACATAACTTTTAGGATATATTGTCTTCAAATGTGATTAGATAAGCAAGGCAGCTTTATTCATGTAGCACATTTCAAACACAGAGGCAATCCAGACTGATTTACATAGGCAAAGAAAGACGTTAGAAAGACACAATAAAATTGTAAAATAAAATAAATAAAGTAAAATAGATAAACGCATGGAGTGCCCACTTCCTTGAACAATTTTCACGAATCAAGTAAAACAAAAAGCACCATCATGAAACGAGAGAAGTAATTAAGTGAAACTGGACCGGATACAAATCAAATGATCTCGCCCCTCTGTCATTTGTTTTCACTTTTTGTGGGAGAAAAATCTGATTTAGAGGCTCAAGATGATTCCCTATATAATCTGTTGAGACAGATAACCCCCAAGTCCAACACCTTTACCCCATACTTCCAAGTGCTGCTGACAGGATATATATCAAGTGCACTTATCAAACACCATTATCACACCTTTGGATGCATTGATGGTCACCCAACCTGCCCAAACCAGTCAGTTCATCGCTCACCACATCACCACACCATGTTTCTTTTTCCACTGATAGAAATGAGAGAGCAGATGAGAGGGTGTAAAAAAAAACCACCCTTGCAGACATCATTCCAACACTGAGACCTTTTTTTTTATGATTTGCCGTTGTGTGTGTCTTCCATCCAACATACTTTTGCACTTTTCTCCTTTGAATCCCTCCCCTGTTCTTTTTTTCTGTCACTTGTGTCGCTTCCCTCCGTGTCCAGGCGTGTCCCTTATCACTGCATGTTCAACACAGGCTGAGGGACTCCTCTCCCTTTCCCTGTCCTCTCTTTCTTTTCCCACCTCTTTCCTGCCAAGACAATAGGCGGGTAGGATAACCCCTTACTCTAGAATTAATTATCTGCCCCTTTAATTCTGGGCCACACTGATTAGCTCTGTATATAAAATGGAGTCCATATTAACATAATATTTGGCTATCTCCTCTAAGCTGAGGTCCCTTGACCTTTTCAGCCTCCTAAGTCTCTCTCGCTCTCCCTCTCTCTTTCTCTCTGCCATCTTTTACTCTCAGGAGGTACCTGACAGTCCCAGCCTATGAATGTGATTTGAAGGGGTAAATTAGATTTGGCTTCTCTCTCTCTTTCTCTCACATTTGCCATCCCTCCCTCCCCTGTATGTGTATGAAACTAACGACAGTTCATTTCGAGGCCTGGGTATAATTATGTGTGCTTTTTTTCTCTATCATTGACTGCTCTGATGGCAAGGCTGATATGCTGTGTTAATATAAACGTTTAGCTGGGTTATTATGAGCCCGGAGAGTCGTAAAGGACAGCCAACCTGCGTGCCGATTGTCTCCCGTACAGGGCGTTCACCTTCACTGTCTGCTGCTATTCTTCCCTTTATCACTGTCCCCTGTCTCTCTGTTCCTCTATTTATCACTATCTTGTTGCTTCTTCTGTCTTTGTCTACGTCCAATTTAACGTTCCCCGGCAGAATTAGAGAGAACGGAGAGTGCTTTCAAATCAACTTTCTCGAATGGTCATGAATGGTTGGCACCCTTAAAATGGCTGCTGCAGGACTTGTGATAATGTCGTTTTAGTGGGAAATGAACGATTGTGCAGTGTCTGAGATCAGGAGAGCTGATAAGCCATCGCCATCATGGCGGATTCGTCACGTGGATGAGCACAGGGTTGTTTGAAAGCAAACATTCTAAATTAGATACTCTTCAACCAATTGATAATGATCCATGATGTACAATATAGGGCTGGCGTTATTAAATCTGGTGATTGCTTTTATAATTAACTGATTAATCATTGAATCTGTAAAATATCAGAAAATAGTGAAAAATGCTCATCACAATTTCCCCCAATTTTTTGCGAGCAACAGTCCAAAACAAAAAGATATTCAATTTATAGTGATATCAGACAGAAAAAGTGACTTGTGTTCACATCTGAGTCACCGGACACCGCATATGTTTGGCATTTTTGCTTGATAGATGTCTTTTAAGATCAATATATAACCAAAATTGTTGTTGGGGTGTTTTCTGTCAATGGACTTACTGATTAACTGAGGAATTGTTTAAACAGCAGTTCAGTAAATGGATCACAGCTGTCAGCATAGGTATTATGTTACTCTTCTTTACAGTATTGTTTTCTTTCTTTTCTGAAAGTTTGTTTATTCTGTCCGATGGAGTGGATTGTCAATCAATAAAAAGTAGCTTGCAAATGCAATGTTGTTTTTAGCCGTCTGCAGTTTCAGATGTCTCGCCTTTAGATTAGTACTTGAACACGTCACATGCGTCACAAAATCACAAGTACAGGGGCTTGGCCTTGAAAACAGCATTCAACCAAATTGTAGCCACTCAAGGTCAACTCACTCAATATTAGCTTATCTTAAATAATTTTTTTTAGCTTATTTTTAGTACAGTACTACTACACTGTTTGAAACTATAGTGCAACCCACTTCCTGTCGACACATTCCGCATTTGCCACAGGAATTAGTGTTAGTTTCACCCTAAAATGTTTTTTTTATATTAGTGAACATCATTAAATGCCACTTACACAGAATTATCTCAATGCAACAGGGTGCGTATGTTTTCCCTGGTTTCAGGACACAGCTGTCACAAGATCCACATGTCCTTCTCGCAGTTACATCAAACTGTGCATGCGAGTACAAACAAATACAATACAGATTATACAGGCTTTTTCCACCACCACTCGCTCGCACAGAATTAGCAAGCTGTTTCAAGATCCACAATATCAGCTAAGGAAATAGGCCTTTAATTGCCCCGTAGTGTGTGGGAGATTGGCTGTGTGTGTATGCGTGTGTGTGTGTGTGTGTGTGTGTGTGTGCGCGCGCCTGCACTCTCTTCCTCCTCCTCGTCAGGCCATTAGATATGGTGTGTGTTGTTTCAGCTCTGGGCAGGTAAACATTAGCTTCCAATCAGCCTCCGCTATATCACCTAGGAGTTTAATTAATTTCAATCCATAGGGCATGCAGTGTAAGGAAAGTCTGCATTTCTATGTGTGCGTGTGTGTTTGTGTGTGTCCATTTCCATTTATACTCCCTTATAACCCTTTCACGGTCATGGTGTCTAAAACTGCTGGAAAGGTCAGCACTCTCTTTAGTCTGCCTTACATTTTAATTGACTATCTCCCACGTGCTCCACCCACCCATGCACACATACACACACGTACTGTACAAACACATACGCACACACACTCCCCCATCATTACAGCGGGTATGGATCCCAGTATGAATTGATGATCTCCTATGTAAAGCCTAATCACTCTGCAGGACCTTAGGGAGGCTTAGTGATCCGTTTCCTTCTACTGCTCTACGGGAAACTCACACTCACACGCTGAGCCTGTTGATGAGTAGAAAATGAGCATTTTACCTGGTTTAATATTGTAGTTCATCACAAAGTCCTGTGGAAAATTGAAACGGACATAAAATGGCACTGGGAGACAGGCATCAAGATTGGTAAGATTGGTGGAAGTGAAGGATAAATAGTAGCATGCAGAGGCAAATTTAGATGGAAAATCCCATGATGATTTGCCTTTTATTATCAAGTAATCACATGTGATGACTGCTTATAGATATAAGATTTATGAAGTACGGTGATAGAAAGACAGAAGGACGCACAGATATGTAGATCATGGGTTGGCTTTGATCACTCGCATCTTTGTTAAAGTACCAGGAATTCTTTGAGCCAACAAAGAATAGCTTTATTGAAAAAAAAGAAAATGTCGCCAAAACAGTGGCACTGAAAAGAAAACGTGGTTTTGAAAACAAAACCTTAACTTGATAATTTTGCATTCATGTGTTTTTCAATGACATTGTTAAGAGTTCACCTGAACTCTCAAACCGCAGCGAAGTCTGTTTGCATGCTGCTGTTTGCTCTTGTTCACCCATGGGTGTAGCCTGACGTTAGCTAGCTGTCATGTATTAGCAAAGGTTCCAGTGGTCCTCTGCCAGACCAGCATAACGTCAGTTAAAAGTTAAATGTAACCCAGTCTGGTTCTGAGTGAGCAAGCAACGGCAGAGAGAAGAAGACTTGCTGATCAAGAGTTCCCGGTGAACTCGTGGAGAACGTCGCTGTAGGTTTGCGATGATGCCACAGGCTTCTGAGCGGACGGCTGGTTCGGAACAGTTAAGACTTACGTTGTCCCCTTAGTTTGCAGATTATACGCCAATCACGCTCTCCTTGCCCCTCCCTTTAAACCCCTCCTTGCCCTTGCCCTTAAAAGTAACTGAAAAAAGAGTGACATGAAGAAGAAATCTGAACAGTGTCATTGAAAAACATAAATAATAAAAAGAAATCAAGTTCAGGTTTTGTTTTCAGAGCCAAATATTACTGTCACTATTCTGGCTCCGTAAAAAAATCCTATTTTTTCTTAAATATGTAATAAATAAAGTACATTTTCAGTAAATCAAGAACTACAATTTGTAATTGTAGTTGTTCAGAATGATCTGTTGTGTTCAGCACATTGCAGCTCCTCCTGTGATGAAGGCACTATGTTCTCCACGACATCAGTTTACTTGCCCCCCAAGAAGAGAAGCTTTGTCCTCAGAGGCTAACACTGCCATTTACAATAGGCCCTTGTCTGTTCAGTGCAGTGATGGACGCGTGGACCATCATCATTATCCTTCATTGGCAGACGCAATGGGAGAAACAATTAGGCAAAAAAAAGAGAAAAGAAAATAGAGACAAAAGACACAAAACAGGATTGAACACGTAGTAGTTTACATGTTGACTTTTTTCTGTGGATGTACAAAGGGACTTTTCAATGACCAAACTTGCTTGTTTACACTTAATAAAGAAATTAGTCTTTAACTAGACCATTTATGATTTCATTGCATAATCATTACACTGATAAGTCCAAGGCAAAGCAAGAAAGAACTAGGGAAGAAAGAATTAGGTAAAATGAATTTCAAAACTAACGAAGAGAGCCCGTTAAACCATGTAACAACAACAACAATGGATCTTTTAGTTATTATCATTGCCAGTTTGTTTGTGAAAATCCTTAGTTGTTAAGATAAACTGAGAGACGGACAGACACAGACAGAATTATGGAGACCCAGAAATACAGATAGACCCTGGGTGGCAGCTATTCAAACATCTACATAATGCCCATTGATGCACCATTTCCTGAAGGAGCAAGACAGTGCTGCTACACACACAGACACACACACACATATTTACACATATACACACGCACACAAAAAAAAACAAAATGGCAGTAACACAGGCCTGCTTTTGTCTCAGCCTTTTGGAAGTGGAGAAAAGGGGAGTGTGAAATGAGTGAGCGAGAGAAAAGAAACACAGGATGAGGTGTGTTATTCAGCCTCACCACAGGGGGTTAGGACAACTAGGAGACCAGGAGAGTCTGCCCATTGTCCACACATGCCACACACAAATACACATACACACACACAGGCTCTGCCACAGCAAAACCCAATATATTGCAACATTTGCCAAAGAAAAGTGAAAATGAGTGTAAATTGAGGTTATTTTCTCCACCTCCCTCCCTCACTACCTCACACTTGTTATCCACTCACCCTTGGCTGTGATGGGGGTTCATTCTACACCCCTTTCGATGACTGAGGTTCAGCACAGCCACCATATGCAGGTGCCAAGTAAGGAGTAGGGAGCTGGAATTACTTTTTGCTCAACTTACTTCTTTTCTTTGAGACCGATTTCTCGTACAAGGCAAAGATAAAACCGTTGATTGACAGCGTTTGATCATTCATATTTGCATTAGTGTGAATTTGAACTTAGGCACGGACTCTGAGACCTTCTAGACTGCTTTCTGTGACCACGAGGTACACAATACCATGTATCAATAATCCCTGTTAAACCATGTGAGACTTACTAACAACAAGGACATCAACACTTAAGTGAACTGCTATTCATAGATTGTCTCTCTTTCTGTTACATTTGTGAAGATGCATCTTTTAATGTCTTCATCTCAACAGGACAGCTTAGAGGCACACTGTGCAATCAAATCGGATCTCGGTGATTCACTCTCAACACATCTGCTTTTATTAGTCTTTACTGTAGCTTTACATTAAGATCAATTTGCATGCTCAGGAAACACATGCTATCATTTTAGATCATAATATTTTTCCATTGCATTTGTACAACTTGAATAACTGGCATTATAGGCCTCCAAAGCACAGCTTGTCAGCTTGATGGTGAGTTTGATACCATACAGGAGAAATAATATTAATGTAGTTATAATAGTAAATTTGCTTCTTTATATATACTTTGAAACTTGTGTGTTTGAAAGTGTCCATTTCAGCTGCTGAGGGATAACACAGTCGCTTGCCAAAGTGTTTTGGCAGCCTTTTATTCCACTCTTATTCCACCCTCTTGGCAACAACCTCTGCAAAACAAAATTAGTTGAATTTAAATTTTTGGATTTGGCTAGTCATACATTTATACAAATGTGTACATTTATGAATGACAATTGATTCAGCTCCGACCAGATGGGTACAAGACCAATCAGCAACTTCCAGTACCTTACTGCTTTGATTTGATTTTAGTTTCAGTTTCCACCCATTGCTTTCATTTGCAATAGAATGTAAAAAGCAAACAAAATGAACATTCCAAGCAAAATATTCTGACTAAAACCATATAAAGTTCTCACATCCAGCTACATTCACAGTTTCACAGTTACAAGAGTTAATTGTCTCACATATCTCACTCTTCACCTCATGGGAACCAAACATTATGACCAAGATATTGCCCCTGTTAGTTATGAGAGCAAAAACAACTCATTAAAACATTGATCAGTTCTCAGAGATTTGGTGTATGTGAGTGTTTCACACGTGGTTTTGCGGTAGCACCACAATAAACCAATAAACAAGCGAAAAAATAGTGAATGAGACCCTTGATGATGAGGATGAGAGTATCGAACTGGAAGAAGTGATGAAATAGGAAGCTCGCTGAATAACAGGCCAATACTAAATCATGATCCAGTGAAGAATATAATCTTGAGTCAAATACATTTAGAAAGATTCTCTTGCTGAACAAAATGTGTGCATATTACACGTCTGCAGCCGTTACGGAGCAAATTTCTTCATTTATCAAAAACCATATGAACCCTGAGTGGAACTAACTTCCAGGTCAACAGAAAGGTATCATCACAAAGTGAGAAGCAAAGCTATTGTCTGGTGTTTTGAGAAAAATAAAAATCATCAAATTCCAGGTAATACAAGAAGATTTAATGTGCAGTTTGTTTTTTGCCATGATCTGACTTTACCAGTAGAAATAAATAAATGTTCTGCTCCATTGCCACTTGAAATCCTGTTTTGCACCTCCAAATATCATTTTTGAACATTTTGTTTTTGTGTAGAGGTCAAAAGGAATCCAGAAGAAGCTGATGCATAGTTGTTTATGATACATGAATATCACATACAGTATATCTAGGCCTGAGCATATTTAAAAATGTATTAGATGTACTGATTTTTGTGTCATTGATAGCCATCTTTCAAGACTTTAAAACATGCTTTTTGCTCTGCCCTGTCAAAATTCAGTCGAAACCGAGTGTGCAAAATATTGGGAATGTGTGAGACGAGCTGATCAAGGGATTCCACATGAAAGCTTCGATCTTTTATTGATTTCACCTTTTTAAACTGAGTCTCTCCTGAGGATGAGATTCAGATTATGAGAAAGACACAGGTTAAAAAAAGGATTTGCAAATTGACATGTGGATTGTGAAAAACCAGATGGAACTCATTATTAAAATGCCATTCATAATATTTTGTAGACTTTGTGTTTATTAGTGAAGCCGCGGTCCTAATTTGAACTGTCTACACACATACATCATATTACAAGACTCAAGCTTCCTTTTCCTTTTGGTGTAAGATACCCAGTACAAAGTGGGGACATGTAACACATGTGGTTGCTTTGAAAAAAAAGTTGATAAGGGTTGATGATGATATAGAGAACTACAGTGGAAACTGTCATCATTTGTTCTTTGTGTAGCACCTTCCAGTCTCACAAATCAAAACTCCAAACCAGAGGCTCTCCATTTGTCTCCAAGCATTTTGATCATTCTGCTTTATCAGTTTCAAAGACAATGTTGTAAATAAAAAAATCGTGTCACAGGAGCTATGCAATTGTGACACTTGGGAGAGAAAAGATAGAGCTTCGATGAAGGTGTTCATTGTTGTTAAGCACCAAACATGTCTGTTTGTGTTCTCATTCCGTGCTTTGCTGATGGCTTATTTCAGCTGGTCTACTGCTTTAAGTGGGTGAACACAATTTGTAAATGTTGACTCCTGTCAGGTAAGTTTTTGTGTGCTTTCACTAAGTAAAGAAAAAAAATATCTTTGAGTTGCAGCTATGCAAATTCACTCAAAACCGTAATAAATTCATGAATCTTAAATAAATTATTGGACTGCGGCATGAGAAATGTTGCAGTTGTTGATGCTGTTTGCGATGCTGATAATTTCTTATTATTTTAAAATGCACATTAATATTCTACTTTTGCTCTGTTGTCAAATTAATAAGTGGGCTGTTTTTTTAAATCTATTATGTGATTCAAACAAACAGTTTGTTGAAACAAAATGGCTCCTGAAGAATAGTCAGATTGGTGGGCTGTGACATTATTTGTTGCTATTTAGCAGATTTCGCGAGCAGGAACACACCCACATTACGTCATCCACGTCACTACGCCATTTCCGTACAAATACCCTACGTAATCATTCCTCGTCCGCTCTCGACTACCGCCGCTCTCGATCACTGCGCCCCACCCGCCCGTCCCTTTTTCGCTCGTTTTTCCTGTTCTTTCTCCCCTTTTTCTTTTTCTCTCGGTAGGGTCCTAAAGGGGGTTCGTCGTACCCGAGTGCCACG
>JAVQJL010054352.1:0-18720 GCA_036024295.1 Nannoperca obscura | reverse complement strand
CACACACACACACACACACACACACACACACACACACACACACACACACACACACACACACACACACACACACACACACACACACACACACACAGCTGACAACATAGGATGACACACATGCTCACGTGTGTCAAGTAAAGGATCAGCTTTCCAACATTCTATGTGAATGATCAGATGTCTTGACAAACATTGAGCTGCACCAGGCTACACTTTTAATGGCCACATGCTCACTGACATTTCCACTTTCCTGTGTGTGTATGTTCGGCATGAAATTTTCCCAATTTCAACCTTCCCTCCCAGCTTAGCGAGCTACATCACCTACGACAGCTTTGATCTAAGAGTTTGTTTGATCTTAGAAGTTTGGAAATTTCATAATTTATTGGTAAGTAAATCATTTGAATGCAAGTAGATGCTAGTAGATGGAGAAGGCAGATGGTGTCTGATCCATTCATCAGTGTGAGTGACTCAGTCAATGATTATTATGTCAGTAAAGCCGTCACATGGGGGCTGCTCTGATCAAAACCAAACCAAGCTCCTTATTAGGGAGCAGGATTTGTTGGCTCATCACTGGGTGATGCAGTGAGTAAAGATGTTGTCCTTCAGCTGGAGGCCCTGGGTTCAAGTCTGTGTGTGTGCAATCATCAGCCTTATTGAAGTGCTGTTGAACAAGACACTGAATCTCAAGCAGCAGCAAGAGAGCTGTTCTGTATCTGACTCACCTTTGGAGTCCAAGTGATAAAGAGGCGAGTGAAAAGAGAATTTCCTTTCAAAGATCACAAGTATCAAATTATATGGGTTTTGAAAAAGTATTTGGTGATTCCTCTCTGGTGAGGGCCTGATGAAATGATGTGGTAATTTGCAATACAAAGCATGAAGTTGAATATGTGATTGTGGCATGGTACATATTCATCAAGGCAAAATCTAAGCCTTTCCAGGCATTTGCAATGTTATTATGGGTGAAACGTATGGGCATCACTGATGTGAATGTGAACATAGAAAAAGAAAACATCTGTCCTTTGTATCTACGTGACATGACAACATGAAATTGAAACTTTGGTACATTCAGCAATCATCAGGTACTTCTGAGGACATGGATACAGGTTAATGTGACCAAGAGCCTACAGCCAAGCTAGGAGTTCTGTGAGGCTGTACTTAGGCACAGCTTTGCTTTCAGCTAAATGCTAAACTCTGCATGCTAACAATGGCAATGTTTTTGTTAACTATGTACATCATTCTAGTTTAGCATGTTGTAATTAGCAGTAAACCAAAAGCACATCTGAGGCTGAAGGAAATGTCAGCGGTTTTATGTATTTGGTCATAAACCAAAGTAATGGACTAATTCAAATGTTTCTATGATGGTGGCACCAGATGAAAAGTTAAAAGGATCTTCATCCTGAGAAAAACATGGATGTCTGAATACAATTTCAAATGTAATAGCTGTGCGGATATTTACATTTCATGGTAATCAATGACAACAGTTGTTGAGATATTTCATTCTGGACCAAAGGCTGAACAATTAATCAAAATCTTATTGATATTGCAATATAGCCAAGTGCGAGATCTAAATTGCAGGAGCTGTAATTCTTTGATAAAAGGTCAAATGTGTCACAATATACCATTATAAATGAAGCATTGTGAGATGCACTGGCCTACAATTCATATTCTCCAGATGTAAGGGGACATGCCTGTTTGGGATTAGAAAAGAAAAAAAAGGAAAAAAATCACATTATCATCATTTTAATATTTTTTTGTGAAAATGAAATGCAAACATTATTATAATTTACAAACAGAGCCTTTTTTCAGTAGCTCCTAGGAGTTGGGGAAAACATTTATTCTTAGTTTTACTTCAAGCCACTGCAATTGCCTGCAGTTGCCTTGCATGTATTCACGGTAAAAGAAGACATGAAACAGGTAACAAATGTACATTTTGGCCGGGGTGTTAAAGGAAAGAGGGAGGAATATAAGGACCTTCTGCTCATGCAGGTTAATGGTTAAATAGACCATGGCAAAGCCTATGTGGTATACATGCTGTGCCAAACGAGCATATCAGGGGTTCTTCTTCTTCTTAAAGAAACACAACTGAACAGCTGCTTGTTGTTGTTGTCAAAATAATTCGTCCCAACATGGAAATGGTACAGCATCGCAAGTTCATTAAAGGTTTGATGACTCTGAAGCATGGATGTCCACTGACACAGAGTCCTTTTTCAGTCACTCATTTTGTATTATTATTGTTATTACTTTTTATTGATCCCGTACTAAATGTCTGAACAAACAATAATAATAATAACTCTTAATTTCACATATTTCCATTTGAATATACTTGAACAAGGGCTGCTTTTTATCTAGTGATGGAGAAGATGCCGACATTGACGTTCATTTACTACGAATAATCAAGTTGATCAAGAAATCTAGAGATTCAAAGCCACAGCAGCTCTCCACATTCCGAGGTAAAACTTGAGCGCCGTACGCTTAGGGCTGGGTGAAGCCCTCTCCTGCCTCCATATATCTCACACACAACATTACTTTCTCTTTCTTCCGTTGCTTGTCATTCCTTGGCATCGCTCCTGTAGGCCGACGTTACCTTTCTGGCTCACTATCTCTCTCCTTTCTCTTGCCTCTTGCTCCAGGGAGCCACCCACACCAATTGGTAGACAGCGTATGATTCTCTTACGCATACTCACCTCAACTATATAGTGCAGTTGACTGCAAGCTGAAAGTACCGCCTTGTGTGTGTGTGTGTGTGTGTGTGTGTATATATACACTGAGTCCAGAAGGCCCTTGAAATATGCACAGCAGTCCCATGCATAATACATGGGCACAGCAGGAGAAAAGAACTTGTGAGCCGAGTGGATCTCCACCTCTCCATCTCTCCACTCCACCCCTCCCCTCCTCCTTCTCTCCTCTTTCCCCTCTTTCCATCTAGCAGTCTGCTGCTGTTGTGCATATGTTTTAAATAACAACTGTCTCTCAGGGTCATCTGTGGGTCAGAAATTATGATGGAGGGAACGCACAAGGCCGGGAGAGATAGATAAATAGATGGCAGCAGGGAAGGAATGAGCTGAGACCGCACGGTCACAAAGAAAGATGCATTTTTATGCTTGGCAGAGGAACCTAATATGAAGAGACGAATGATTCATTGTTTTCAGTCAGCTGAGGCCTGACCACCCAGCACTTTCAGAAGAATCACTGACTGTACAGGCTGTGTGATTCAAAAGGTCAGACGAGCCACAGAAACCACAGGATGTTATGCTGTGGTAACCTACCAGTGGCTTTGTCATTTACCTCCAGAAAGTGGGGTAATGTTGCCAGAAAGCACCTGCTGCACTGCACATAATCAAAAGTCACTGAGTCTGAAGCTGGAGAAGCTGCTTTAAGCTTTTACACTTTGAGTCGTGGAGTAGCCTTCCACAAGACACTCAATATAAAACACCTTCTTTATTTCGTCGTCTTATGTGCTTGCAGTTCCTGCCTTTTTTTAATCTAACCTTTAAAAACAATACTCTGTATTAATATTTTTTTGTGTCCGGTACCGATCCAAGTTCTTTAATATCGGGTATCTGTCGACATTGAGTCAGATCTGATACTTTATTTACATTTAGTTACCTAAATGTTGATTAAATATGTATCTGACACATTAAAATAACTGTAGCCTACTGACACACTTTTCACAAACTACTTGACTCAAATACTTAAGTCCCTAGTTCAGAAATATAGGCTTTTCCCTGCCTATCTAACTCAAAGGCCTTTGTATTATTGGCCTCACGCTTTGTTGAAAATTTGTCAAAACTATATTTATTAGCAACTGCACATTCACAGTTTCTGTATGAAAGCTAGGTTAGATTACGTTAGAGCAGTAAATAGGACTGGGTATCAAACCTCAGTTGCATGCTTTTAGATCGCCGGTACTTGAGAGATCATTTTAGAAAGCAGAGAATTCCCATTTCATCCGTCTAACCAATCCAAAATGTAATAAAGCCATGGGAATGCATTTCAAACCAAACCAGCCCTAGAAATAAACACAGCTGTTTGTCACTGATGTCTAAAATAATGCAAGAAGATCATGCAAGTAGATAAAGGCCTTCTCCAATAAAAAGCCGAGGAGGAAAGACAAGTGACAGACATTAATAAGCTATTTTGATATCTTTAGACTCGGACAGTAACTCAGGAACAGACTCAAAGATGTCCACCTAGATGTGCACTGCAGGCTGGCTGTGGATGGACAACCCCACGATACACCTTTCTCCCTTATTGTTGTTAAGCAAAACTAACAACTAAGCAAAATTAATCTGCTGAAGACCGTGTGATAAAGTTCCAAGCGAAGCGTCCAAGTGAAAATGGACCTTGAGGGGAGATTGTTTTGTCAGATGTCTCCAGGGTCCAGAATGAACTGTCAAGCTGAGAGGTTTTTCCAACTGCATGCAAATCATGCACTTGACAGAATAAATGAGCAAAAAGAGCTAAAAGAATGACTATACTAGAACAGTAAAGAAGTAAAGTCTTTTTTATATATGTCAGACTGGCATTGCATAGAGAACAACGTTCTGAACCTCAGCAGTGAACATAAACAAATAAGTCATACACAAAAGGAAGTGAGTGACTTACGATGAGCTGTTTAAGGCCTGTGAAGGACTGTTCCACAGAGTTGGCGGTGAGGACCTGACGTTTCATTGCTGCCTGTTCTCCCAGGAAACGAAGCATTAGGTCTTTTACAGCATCGCCCTGCAGCAAAACACACACACACACACACACACGTTTAACACCATGCAAGAACAAAACAGAATGGTACAAGCAAGAGACCTGAGAGCTGCCATGCTGGTATTTAAGCTCAGAACGTGTGTACTCACTGTAGGAATAAGACTTCAGGACTTGTTACTGGTAGTTATGACTATATTAAAGTGTAATTCAGTTTTTTTTAAAGATGGGCCCTATTTTTTACAAATTACAAAACAACGTCGTCTTCTTGCAACAACTCAATCTCTCGCGAGATTTCGGAGCGAGACTTTTCCTTGAGTGAAACTTCTGTTTCTGGTTAAACAAAAAGGATCTCACTCTTTAACAAAAGGTTCGATCTCTGAGGGGATCCTTTCCACTAATGCTGTCAGATAATTAAGAGTAACGAACTGAGCCTGTCAGTGGCAAAAACAAGCACTTTTAATTGGCAGACTTTACGGGCGCAATTGCAAAGGATTATGTTGCAGGCATTGCAGCCTGTTTGCGAAAGCTGGAGTAGGAGACCTACTGGAGCAATTCCAAAACTAATGCTAACCATTAGTCATTTAGACCAAACAGTATGTAAACATAAGGCCCAGGTTTAAAAACAGTGGAATTACCCTTTAAATGACATAGGGGCAAAAGGAACCTTGATCTGGACATCCTTACACTGGGACATTATTACAATCAATAAAACAATATCCAGCCTAAATAGGAACGCAACAAAAAACAGATTGTCGAAAATGCTATCTTTAATCCAGCTTTAGAGTGGATTTAATTTGTTTGCTAAAAATCGGCTCTTAGGAGGCAAAAACACCAAATGACTGGAAAAAAATCCTTGATTTTTATTCATTTATTCAAGCAGGCATTCAAACACATTCTGAGGGCATAATGAACACAATCTGAGCTAGGAGGGGTACACCATAACATTCAATTGAATAAATAAGTAAATTGATGTTTCATCAGGATTGTTATTACTGATAAATGTTGCGGTTGAAGGAGCTCAGCAGGTGTTTGAGAAAAAAAACAATCACATGGTGACCCAGGAGCAAGGAAAGGCACAAGTATGCGTGCGTATAGACAAGTGACAACTGTCTCCAGCCTCTGTGCCAGAGCAGCAGAAAGGTCTTACTGAAACCAGACTAAAGAACATTGTAGTATATTCAAATCTGTAAATTTGTTATAATATCTTGCTATAATAGATCAGCTAGCATGTGAAGACAGAATGCTTTTTGAGTATTACTGCAATATTCTCTTAAAACAAAGCGAGAACATTGGCAGTCATCCCATCCTCAGTGTGACGGTCTGTTGCGACCAAACCTAATATCACTAAAGCCGTAACAGATTAATTGAAGAGTCGTTGAATTGGCTATAACTTTGATCATTGATATGGTCGTTTAATCAAGCAAAAAGGGCATGTTTTCTCAGGTCAAGCTTCTCAAATGTGACGATTTGCTGCTTTTCTGTGTTTTTTAAAAATGTAACTTAATAAATTGTTTTGGAGCCTGTAAACTAAATGATATGACCGCACTGTGTGGAAACACATCAGTGCTGGTTAGCAGTACAAAACAGACTTACAATCTTTTAAGGTGTTTGATGTTTTTTTTTTTTTTTAAGATTTGAAAGTGCTTACTCTGGCAAAAGACTGAACAATAGAGCTCCTGTCATCTATGGTCTCAAATTTCAGGTACACATTGGTGCTCACACCATTCATTTCTGTTTACCTGAGTGAAATCTGTCTCTCTGTTATTCTATTTCTTACCAAATGTATGAAAAATCATTATAAATGGAATGTTATTTTGTCAGAGGTTTCTTTTTTGAAGACCTCTCTCCAGAGTCACAGGCAGTAGTACTACCAATGATGAGGAAAGTGAACTTCAAGCGCAATGTAGTGCATGCATCACCAACATCTTTTGCTATTTTGAATGGCATACTGTAAAAGGTGAAATTGTTTTTAAAGACATTTGTTGTATAATAAGCATTTGACTGCCAAAGTGCTTGTCCTACCTGCAGGTTGTCAAACTTGAGTCCAGGCATGGTGAGTCTGTTGGTCTCTACGTAGGCTGGGCTGTACTGCTGGGTGGCCACAGAGATCAACACCTTTCTGGTCTCCTCTGATGGCAGCCAGGCATCATGGCGCCTGTCCACCTCACTCAGGCTCAGCGCTGTTGCAAACGGGTCGTCGCTGCCCAAGAACACAGCCTGGAGCTGGTTGAAGGGCTGGGGTGGCTGAGAGGCTGGGGCAGGGGCTTGAGTTGGAGCGGGAACTGCTTGGGATGGAGGAGGTAGGGGCTTGGCGGTGGATTCGGTAGGAACAGGGCCAAAGACTGAACTAGGGGTGGGAGCACCAGAGTCCAGAGGTCCTCCAGGGGTGGAGATGGAGGAGGAGGTGGAGGACAACTGGCGTTCAGGGGTGGGGGCTATGGGTGCTGGGCTGGGGCCAGGAGGAATCTCAGCATTTGGGTTTGAAACAGAGATGAAGGAGGAGGGGGCGGTAAAGGAATCAAAGAAGTCAGAGGCCGGATTGGTCTGTCCATTGTCAGTGAAGAACTTACTAAGGCTGGGGCTGGGCTGGCACACAAAGGGGGCCGTTAACTTGCTGGGGGTCACCGCCTCAGCGCTTCCCCCACCACTCCCCATGCTAAAGCTGGGGGACTTGATGAGAGTGGGCTGGAAGCCGTCAGGCACCAGAGACTTCGGCTGGGTGCCCTGGCTGAATATGGTGCACACCGGCACCAGCTCGTCTTTTGGGCTCGTCCCTGTAGCTTCTTGTGGTGTCGGCTCCTCACTTTTAAGATCACATGGGCTGTGTATGTCACTCTGAGGTGAAACGCAGGGGGTGACTTGCTCTAGTGTGTCTATTTGCTTCATTGTGTCCTTGTGTACTTTCTCCTCAGAACCACCTTTCTCATGTTCCTCCACTGAAACTTTAATCTCAGTTGTATTCTGCCCAATTTCACTTTGTTCTTTGTCGCCTGAAGTCGCTCTAGCATTCTTCTCCTCCTCCTCCTCCTCCTCCTCCTCCTCCTCCTCCTCCTCCTCCTCCTCCTCCTCTCCTTCATCCAGAAAGGAGTCAATAGGAGTTACATCGTCCTCCTCACTGTTATTAGGTGAGTCTGAAATCATGACACTCTCCATCATCTGGTCGTTGAGCTTGTCTATCAGACTCTCTGAAGGTGTGGCGCTGCTGTTGTCCTCGGGGGTGACAAACTCCCCACCCAGATCGATGCTATCTTCCTGGGGAACGAAGCTGTCTCTGGAAGGGGTCTGGCTGGTGGTGGTCTCTGGAGGGTCTGGGGCTTCTGCTTCCTTGGTTACATCTTCCACTGTGATGTCCAAGGTGACTGGCCGCTGGGCAGGAGCCTCCCCACTATCCATATTTCTGCTTCTGACAATTAAACACAGCAACGGCAATAAATGACATTAACCTTTTATTGTAATATCAACAGTGACTGGCCAATATTATTTAAATTGTACGTTACAGCATCTGTCTTAGTCACTTCCTGTTAATTTAAGCAAACGCTATATGCTTTTTTACAACCTCTTATCGTCAGCATTAAACTACAACAACAAAGAACGAGTCCGTTTCTCGTGCTGTATTATTCGTACTGTCACGAAAGAGCCGTTAGCCTAAAAATCAGAGGATTGCTGTCTGTTTTATACTGGCTATATTGCTAATGCTACATTAGACGGTTGGCTATCGTAAGCTAAAGGGGCTGAGCAGCTGGTAAATGTAAATATCAGATACATGCTTCACGAACAGCTGCCCACGCTTTAAAACGCACAGAACATACTACCATATCCGCATCAATACGCAATGACAGACAAACAAATCAAAAACAGAAACAATTACGACTGTTTTCTTACCTTACTGCAGACTGACAGATATAACTCTGGTGCGCGTGCGCAGCTACGCAGGTACGGTATTCCAGAGCAGACACACTTCATGCCGCCATGGCTTTTGGTATTCTTGACTTCGTTTACGTGCTTTTAAAAGCCTATACAACGTTGCCCGACTGTCGTTACGTATTTTAGTCGCACGCTTCATTTTTCCAGTTTTTAAATCGCGGAAGTGCAGCCACTGTGCAGTACAAAACAAACTGTTAGTCTTTTAAAATGGTTTCATCCTGAGACGACGTTTTAATAAACAGATTTGAAAACGCTTACTCTTTAACAGACTGAAAAATGGAGGACGACGCTCCTGTCATCTATGGTCTCGAATTTCAGGTACACATTGCTGCTGCACTGTCACACCATTCATTACTGTTTACCTGAGTGAAAGCTATCTCTGCTATTTTATTTCTTTTATTAGCAATTCTTAACCATTCAAGTCTATATCACTATGTTAGTCTGCATAGAGGAATGTATCGCTATATTAATAATATATATTTCTATTCCACCTGAAAACGCGTTTATGTGAATGGACAGTCATGTTTTTTATATTTACTTTAAAGGCACGAGCACTTACGGCCCAGACAGCTGAAACTGATGCCATCCGTTTCCTTGTGGGCACACAGTCACTGAAATTTGACAACCAGGTAAGGAAAACAGTTCATGACAAACATCTCAAGCCGGATGGAAATTAAGTTCTCTACATCAGGAGGCAACAAGCACGCCCTACTCGTTTCATAGTGGTACTTTGTATCCCTATGCATTTAAAACTAAATTTATATTTTTTGTTAACAATAGAAACAAATATCCTGATGTATACTGTATGACCCTTTCTTTTTGAGTGATAGGTGATGTACCACTTCGCATCATTGGGTGCTCAGGCTCTAATTAACTCAAGATCCTTACTATCCTTTTCTAGAGCTTTCTGCCACATCTTACAGTCTTCTTCAGTGGATCAAGTTCACTTTTAGTTTTCAGTTTGCGTTCAGCAGATGTTTCCAAGGTCATAAGGTCTGAAGTAATGTGTTAAATTGTTAAATTAAAAGCTGCATTTCTAATCAACTGCAGATGATGAAGTTCTTTTTCAGTCATGGATATCTTTCTCAGATGCAGAAATATCTTTTAAATGTTATGTCCGGAAGAGAGCATGGGTCAACATGATGACATGATCATCACTGAGTTGGAGGAAGTTTGGAGAAGTTCAACACTTAATTTTTGCGTTTCAATGAATCCTTCATTGGGTGTGGTGGCTGAGAGGTACAGCTGTGTGCTTATCAACCCGAAGGTCATGGGTTCGACCCCGAACGATGTAATGTAATCCTTCATACTGCAGATATTAGGTTAAAAAATCAGCATGGGGACCTCAAGGACTCAAATAATTGCAAAGTAGGGCCTGTTTGTGTTACTTCAACATGATGCATAGACAAAAGGCTGACGATGTTGATCTATGTTGACCAGTAAATGTCCAATATTAAATGAATAAACAAATCTGATACCGTATTTAAAAGAACATCTACAGATAACTTCAGAAAACTAAAGGACGTAACTGACAAGTGTAGTATTCACAAATTAACAAAATTTTGTAACCTTGCATTGCAGTTAATCTGTAGCTTATTAAATTTGTTTTTGTATTCATACTTTTAATTGCCAGTCCTAAAGCCACACTAGCCAAGGTTGTCATTATGTGCATGCTTTGCCTTGGTAGTGCTTTATTTTTTTTAATTTTCTGTAGGTAGGGGAATTATACACATTTTGTGTGTGTGTGTGTGTGTGTGTGCGCTTTGGATTCAAGGCTTGGAAATATATTTTGATATTTGGATTATTGCTTCATCTCACAGTATTTCTTCTGATTAGTTAATTTAGTGCTGAAATAAATTACACAAATATAATAACAGTTTTGATAATTAAATAATTGTTAAGAAAAAATGCTAAATATTTGCTGCTGCCAGTCTCTATTGTATTTGAGGATTTCCTGCCTTACATTATTGTTAATGGAATATATTACTTGAAATAAACAAGCAGGATGAAAAGAAAAGTAACCTTGGAATTTGGGAAGTTGTGATGGGCATTCTATTTTTCTGCTGTTTTCTGACATTTTATAGACCAAGCAATTAATTCCAATACTGAATCAGCTAAATAATTAATAATGAAAATAATTGTTAGTTTGCAGCCCTAAATTAATTAATTGTTTATTACAAAATGTCAGAATCTAGTTCGAAATGCCCATTTCAATTTCCCAAAGCCCAAGTTTACATCCACCAGAGAAAAGCAGTAAATCCTTACATTTGAGGAGCTGGAACGAGAGTACGTTTGGCATTTTTGCTTGAAAAATTATGTAGACTAATAAAAGGGTAACTTATAATTATTTTCATATTCAGATTAATCTGCTGTTATTTTCTTACGCAATTGTTTGCTCTAGAAAACATCAGAAAACACTGAACCATCACAATTGTCACAATTTCCTAGAGCCCAAAGAGATTCATTTCACTATAATCAAAGACAAGGAAAGCAGTAAACTCTCACCGAGAGATTCTCTGAGAAGCAGCAACCAGTGAATGTTAATTACATTTTTCTTGAATAATAACTCAAACGATGGATTCATTATCAAAGTACTGTAGTTGAGTATTCATCTGTCAGTGAACTAATTGTTTGAGCCATGAATGGTTATTAATTAGTTATCAATATTCTTGTGAACGAGTTGCCTAAGATGTGTCAATTGATAATCATATCAATATGTTTCAGCACTATTTGGGACCACCAGTGTAGATCAGGAGAGACGGCTTCAGTCTGGCCCCCATATATCAGCTGCACTTAAGCTTTTGCCATCTGAAATAATAGACCGAATTGTTTCATGTGCGTCCATGTTGTGTGTGTGTATCTATGGTTTCTCCACATTGTTAGTGTTAGTGAGGGTTTTGTGCTGGAGTGTGTTTGTTTGTCGGTGTGTGTGCATGCATTCACATCTTGCAGAGGTCATTACAGAGACAGATGACAGAAACAGTTGGCTCTAAAAGGGGGGAGAAATAATTAGCTCTCTGAGCGAGAGAGAGAGAGAGAGAGAGATTTCTGCTTTGAAAAAACAAGCTTATTTTCTGGCAGACTTTAGTGTGAAAACGGTCTGGCGCTGAATGCAGACGTAGTTCAATCCAAGTCTTGTGTAGCAAGTCTAATACAGAGCTTGTTGGGAATGGTGACAATGCATCCTAGTCAATCTGTGTGATTTCTTATTACTCACTGTCAGCAGCTTAATATAGTCCTCTTAACACTTTCCTCCACTCCGTCATGACCATACAGCTGAAAAACAAGAAAACCAAAGAGGCAAATTCTTCAATAGTAGTGTAAATCTAATCTTGGTAAAATGTTTAGATTTATGTAATAATGAAGGTGCTTATTGCTCATTTATTTATTGGTTTGTTTGCCTTATGACCAATGTAGACGGTAGAACGTCGACAGTAGTGAGAGACGTGATGAAATCTTTTTTGTCTCAGATTGCACTGTAAACTGGAATACAGTGGGCATGAGGCACATGCAGGTGGGAAGTTCATTCAAACAGAAAGCAAGTTGTTGCTAATTTGGTTGAAAATGTGTCTTTGATGTTGAGCTGAGAAAAGACATCCCAGAACCACGTTTGTTCCTGGCTCAACGTCAACAAGACCAAACTGAATATTTGGAGCAAATGAGCAGCGATAACAAAAAAATGCTTAAAATGCAAAGAACTATTTTAGTCAAACACTCGCCGACCTGTTAGATGCGCTTAAATTGTCATCAAACAAATTATGTTAATGTGGTGAAAGTAGGAACCTGGGTAAATCAGTCTGAGTTGATCAAAAAATGTGACTGATTCTTAGAGTATCTGTTATCCTCAGCTGCTTTATACTGTATGAACAGCGACCTTATAAACTCCTTCACCAAATAATGCTTTAATTATTTGTTTCTATCATCATTGTACTAATTAACTGTTAAACAAAACGCGCCATCTGCCTTCGACTGCAGATTTGTGCTGCTGTGTAGTCACGTCTCGCTGCTCTGCACCAACAACGTGATTTCCTGGAGAAGACGATTCTTCGTTTGTTGAGCTGATGTCGTCACGCGTCGCTGTGATTGGAACAGCTGTTTAAGAGCGATAAAGCATATTTATTAATCCCTCCGATATATATTTACCTTTACCATGCCCTTTTGTATGTTTGTAATTTGCGCTGCAGCACATACCTGAGCCAAAATAGCAGGCGTCATTTTGCCTTTAGATGTAGACGTGAACAATTCATTGTATGACTACAGCTACAAAGCAACTATTTGTACTAGAGCATGGAAGTATGTTGAATACTTGAAAAAAGGAGACAGTGCTGCCTCTGTACGGCTAAACGTGTGTTTGATTTGCTACGTTTATGAAACGTGAGAATGGAAGTTGCTTGCATATTTTCTTCATCCATTTACATAGAAGCACTACAATTCACCACACATTCATAGCACACTCTAACATCTCTCAGAATTAATATCGTACAGTCTGACACAGATTGAGACCAACATTTTATTAGCCCATCTAGCACAGTGTGGCCTGCAAAGAAGTGTGTAAAAGTCTTGAGTGTGAATAGATTGATGTCACTTGTTGCTGCTACCATATCTTTCATTTATAACCTGTTGTTTCATTCAAGTTATGTAGTTTAACAGCGTGAGTTTGATTTCTGTTTGTTTTCAAATTGTAGAAATACACTGTACTATACTGCCTGGGCTTTGTTTTCTGATATAAATGTCAAAGAGCATTCAAAGCTGTAAAATGTAATAGAAATCATTATTCATCTTTCAGGTCATGTTCTTTGAGATGACCCTACATTTGAAGGTTTTGTCAGTGCAGTGCAGTCCGTTTTATTCATGAAGCTCATTGTCTTTTCCACTCTGCGTTAAGTTTGCTGGCCAATATTAGTTCGCTCCGTTCGTCTTAAGTTTGAACTTGCAATGTGACAAATGTTTTTTCGATTGGCATTTCAGCCCCGGTAGCTTCAGCTGTATCCATAAGCCTGCTGGCCTCTCCACCTCCCATTAAGCATAATGCAGGGTGGAAATGTCTCTCTTAACTCGCAGAGCACCTCTCAAATCCCTGAGAGACCAATAGCTGGAATGACAAATCGCAGGGCACGTCGGCGTGGCATTTAAGGCTGCTAACGAGATAAAGCGCCCGAGCTTGGCACCTCTCACCCACTCGCTATTCCTCCGCCCTGCTTACTGTCATCTGTGCGGCTAAAAAGCTTTAGCGGAGAGGCCCCTGAAGTGCGGTCCACGAGCCAGCTTGGCTTTATCCCTCCCTTAACCCCTCTTCCCAATCTTCCTCCTCTCCTCCTCCCTCCCTCAATTCCTCCCACCATCGGCACATAATTAAAAGTGCTGGGCAGGATGCCCAAGTGGCTGAAGGCTATGAGTCACTCCCCAGGCCTGGGAGAATGAGGGATAAATCACCTGGGGGAGGAGGGCTGGAACCTCTCTCTCCTCTCACACCTGGGTTCATTCGGGGGGACCCTATTACTAGGCCCTCCAATTACCCTGTCCCGCCACGCCAGCCTGAATTTATTTGTACCGCTCCCCCACCACCATAAAATTATAACTTTGCGTAATAATTTTTTGCTCGATGCAGTCCAACCCAAGGTTAATAGTCGCCTAGCTGACTTTGAGGAGGCTGAAGGATGCTGCCGCTCCAATGCTCTTCTCCTCCTCCTCACACCCCCTCCTTTCATCCTCTTGTTTAGCCTGTAAAAGCAGTACAGGGAAGGGGGGTGGAAGTGCCTAGCAGGAGTTATTGTCCAGTGCAACCCCATTAACAGTCCCCCAAGGTGCTGTAAGTGTCTCTCTTATGGGAGAAACCGCCATTAATTGTCTGATCAAACCTTGAGACCCTCACTGTTTTACTGCATTGTAGGCCCTGAACTGCATTCAGTCGAGGGCCCTCATAGAATAGATTTCCATCTAATGAAAAGAGCTCAGTAAGGAGGAATTTCTATTAACTTCTCATGGATAAAAGTTTAGCTTGTTTGTTGAACTTGTGTGCTGTAAAGTCGAGACAGCTGTTGATTGTGTTTTCAAGTGCAGCCTAAGCATCAGCATTACACCAAGGAAACCTGCAGGTATTTATTTCTGGTGCCTTATGGCATAAAGTAGTTTAAGTGTAACTGTTAACACCTACTATGTATCTTTTGCATCATAAAGATTGAGACAAAAAAATGTCTAGTACAGCACAGACAACATATATGATCAATGCGTGCGCTTTATTAATCTTGAAGGAATCTAGTAAAGTAAAGTTAGCTAGTGGGTAGTGAATGCTTTTTAAATTTTGTTTTATTATATTTGACACAAATCTGATTCCATAGTCCACACATGTCAAAATCTGCCCTCAGCTTCACTGAACTATATTCAAATAATGCAAACCTCATACACAAAGAGCGCCTCATAAATCTTCAGGATTTGAAATTTGCTGGGTTGAATGACAAATCAGTTTTAAACTGTATTTTAAAGAAATAGAATAGTAGTTAGGGAAATATACGCTTATTTGCTTTATTTCTCGAGAGTTAGATGAGGAGATTGATACTCTGCTCCTTATTACATTTACCCATTTGAAACACAAAGAAAAGTATCATGGACAATCAGCGACACCATGTTCTGCACAGAGAGTAACTACAGTGGCCCTCCTTGCATGGCATTTGCAAAATGTGCAACTCAAATTTTCTATGCTATCATTGCTTGTTTTTCCACCTACAGCATGTTAACGCTACAGTGAAGACACCATTTGGAATTTTAATTTTGTCATTAAATGGTCTATTTAGTCCACAGACAAAGTTACATTCTTCCAACATGAAATGTTTTCTATCTTGTTGCTGCCCCACTTATGAGTGCCATATTGTATTTAACTGATAAGTTACATAATATACAGATTTAAATTAGACATGTGAAATCAGAGTACACTTAGCTATAGACAAATCATCATCTGCTGCCAAAGGTTTGCTTAGAAGAGTAAAAAAAACACCCCCACAATTAAAGCTCTTTCATAGAAAGGCCATCTTGGATAATGCACCTCATCACTAGCCCATTTTAGCAGGGCCATTTGTCAAAAAAACAAAAAAGAAAAAAAAAGATGGAATGAGCTTTTCTGGATTTCCTTTTTTGTTGTACGTTTTCCTTTAACTCCACCAGCATGTCATATGCAGAACTCCCATGAATCCAATATGACTTCCAAAGTGTCTTAATCATCGCTTTAAAGGCCAAATCAAGATGAAAAGAACCAAAGAGATGCCTGCCTTGAAATTACGTTTACTGTCATATTAAAAAAGAGGAACCTTCTTCTTTTTCAGGGGAATCAGAGGAGTGAGTGGAGCTTTGAACTGCGGCTGGTGTGTGTGGAGGGAGGTGCAGGCAGTGTTTTAACTCCAGTTTCATCCTCAACACATTTCTCTTCTCTGTCTCTGCTTTTCTTTCAGATCCACATCATTGACTTTGATGATGAGAATAACATCATTAATAAGAATGTCCTTCTGCACCACGCTGGGGAGATATGGCACATTGGCACCAGTCCTGCAGATAAGTCTGTGCTTACCACCTGCTATAACAAAAGTGAGTCCTACTGTTTCCTTCTGTCTCTGGCTCCCTTCACTGCCTCTTTAGGCATCATGTTTCCCTTTTTGTCTTTCTTTTTGTGTTTCTGTTGTTTCTTGTTTTTATTTTGTATACATATTTGATCTTTCCATTATTTTCCCATTCTGTTTGTCTCTTTCATCTAATGACCCCATGCAGTTTAGTTGAGAATCATAACACATGTAATCGTCTTTAACAGGTGATCAATAACAGCCAGTCTGTCTTCGCCTGTCCGATGGTAGCAACTGTGGTAGGAGTCGTGTTCATACTCTGATAGAATCAATACTAATGTGTGGACATGATGACCCACATGAGGGATAATAGCAGCGGCAGCAAAGTCAGGCAGGAGAACATATTTGAAGTGCACATGTACATCATCTGTGCTTTTATGTAAGGTTCTCTTCTAATTGTACAACTTCACAAACCGTTTTTGTTTGCTGCACTACATTTACTCAGAATCGTAAAAAAAAAACTACCAATCAGCTGCAATATTACTGACAAAGGAAGTATACCAAGTAATGCCATTGTGATTTGGAACAGTTTAGTTCAGACATGTCACGCTTACATTGCATTTTGATACACAATGTTCACTTCAACATTTTATAGTTCAGTAGTGGTAAGAGCAAGAAGAACCAACTTTGTTGTTAAATCTGGACCATAGATTGTATATCAAGATGGACAATGTTTATCCACTTCCTCCCACTGTACAAAGATGAAGCCACTCACAAGTTGTCAATCATGATCTCACACCCCCTTTTTATAGCATTAAATAACAAATTAAAACCGAAATTAACAGAAAGACAAACACTTGAACAAACATCAGCGTGATCAGAACTCCCTAAAATGACAGAAACCATCTTATCAAAATGTATTTGACGTGTTCTTTTATTTCTCAGTTTGGTCCATGTCCCATACGCTATCATGGAGGGGGCGCGGTTTATGACTTATACTGCAGTCAGCCATGTCATGTCGTCCATCTTTATACTTTATACAGTCTATAAGTTAAAACACAAAGAACCAGCCTTAAGCACTTTTTATCATCCCCATAACCCTCTCAGTTGACACAGCTGGACACTGCCATGGCTTTGACAAAAATACTACTTGCGACATGGATAACTCATGTGGTAACTTTCTGAACACATGCCAAGATGCAATTGCAGATCGTGGATGTACAATTAAAACTAGAGCCTGAGCAATGCTTTTTGAGGCTGATGCTGGTGATATGTAACAATTTAAACTATATAAACTATATTGCCCAATTTTGTTCATGCAACACCTAAGATCAACAAACATTTCTGTAAAAGCCCCTGAAAACATGGTTTGAAATATTAAGTAGTACTCTGTAACCTTAAATATTCATGACTTGATGAGCAATGTTAAAGTTGCAACACTCGCTAACCTGGTTCATCACTACTGTGTGACGGTGACCTGGCAACATAAGCATATCACTTCACAGATGTCATCAGATTGTAATATTTCTAAATGCTGATTGGTGCACAGAAGTAACCAAGATATGTACTTGGAGAAACATGTTTTACGGTAAAAAAAAAAAAAATTGCGGCACTGTCTCTAATTTACATCAGACATCATTTTACCATTTGTGCCCTATAGTTTTCTTTCCATGCTTCAGCTGACACCCATGTATCTGTTATAAGCTAAAAAGAGCCAATAACATAGGCCATGGCAGTGTAACAGTGGCACTATTAGGATTACAATCAAATTGTCTTGTAGGGACAATTTAAAGTTTAGATCTTGACAGTGACGACAGAGTTCTAGTCTTGTTGTTACGGTTAGGGGTAGATTAAGGGTTAGGGGTGAAGGAATGCATTATGTTTATACGGGTTCTCACAAGTATAGAAGGTGTGTGAGTGTGTCTGAGGTTGCGTCACAGGAGCAGACAGCCATGTCAGATGAGGCATGGGGAGGTTGATGCAGAGTGCACTGTAGGCCTTTACGGGTAGACATAACCCCCCACCACCCGCTTCCCTCTCTCCCTCTCTTTTTTCCCTCTGTCTCTCGCTCACTGTCAGCTGAGCTCTACATGCTTGAGTTCACAGGATGACAGCCACTCTGGACCGGGCTGAAGCTCAGACAGCCCACTACACACACACACACACACACACACACACACAGATAGATATATACATACAAACACACACACAGGCATAATAAACACACGATTGCGTTCATATAGCGCTTCCATACCGCCTCCCACCAGCACTCTAATATGTGAGCAAGAAAAGGCTTTTGTTCAAGATGATTGCTTGCCCACTTACTCCAAGTGCAAGGTTGTCTAAAACCACTCAAGAGCCTGCGCTCTCGCACCACGTTGCTTTTTAATTTGACAAATAGGCCTAACGCCAATGCTTCATAGCCCCAACACCTGCCCACACACTGTCAATATCTACACCAAAAAGAAATTAGGCTCTTTTGCGCTCTCTCTCTCTCTCTCCCTCTCTCTCTCCCTCTCTCTCTCTCTCCCTCTCCCTCTCCCTCTCCCTCTCT
>JAVQJL010054351.1:0-11345 GCA_036024295.1 Nannoperca obscura | reverse complement strand
TGGAAGAAAACCTCTTCCAGAGTGCTCAGGACCTCAGACTGGGCCGAAGGTTCACCTTCCAACAAGACAATGACCCTAAGCACACAGCTAAAATAACAAAGGAGTGGCTTCGGAACAATCCAACCTGACGGAACTGGAGAGGATCTGCAAGGAAGAATGGCTCCCCAAATCCAGGTGTGAAAAACTTTTTGTGAAAAATTCCCAAGAAGACTCATGGCTGTACTAGCTCAAAAGAGTGCTTCTACATTGCTGTTTTTTTCTGTCATGATGGGGTGCTGAGTGAACATTAATGAGAAATAAAATGACCTTTTTTGATTTTAGCAAATGGCTGCAATAAAACAAAGAGTGAAAAATTTAAAGGGGTCTGAATACTTTCCATACCCACTGTAAATACAATCAAATTAAAGCTGAAAGTCTGCAGTTTAAGGACATCGTGTTCGTTTCATTTCAAATCCATTGTGGTGGTGTATAGAGCCAAAAAGATGAGAATTGTGTCGATGTCCCAATACTTATGGACCTGACTGTATATATATATATATAGAGAGAGAGAGAGAGAGAGATAGATCTTATAAATCGTATTCATCATTGTGCACAGCACACCGTCTTGTCTTAGCTTAACTACTAATTCAAACACAATAAAAAGTTAATAGCATCACTAAATGTTCATTTCAGTTCAGTGATTATTGTCACGCTTCAGAGGTGCAAGCAAAATAGACCTGCCACGTAAAGACAGCAGAGTGGAACGAAAAGCAGAGGAAGACAGTGTGCTTATATCCTGTGGACTGACTTCATGAATGTAGATCTAGCAGCAGTGACGGAGGGGTTAGGGGATATTTGTGGTTCTTCTTTAGGCCCTAACCAGTCAAATTAAATTTTTCCATATTTACTAAAGCTGCATCAAGCATGCAACATTTTGCATTGGGAAAAAGGAAGAAAACCAGTAATATGGTACATTGGGCTTATGTAATATGTATACTAAGGCATTGCTGTTTATCCTGCATTCACATGAATTCAGATAGACGGCAAACCGGATATCATTGTAGTGTATGAGAGCAGTAAAAATGACATCCGGATCTTACATAGCTTCATCACACAAGTAGAAAACATGGATAACAACAAGCTAAAAACGTCTCTTTTTTGGACAAACATAAACAAGAGATACATACATACACACATTTATAGCTACATGCATTATTATAACAATGACACAACATAATAGATGTGAAATAATTGGATTTAATATATTTTATTCCATTCTTTGTAAACAATATGACATAACAATATAAATCACGTGTGTTTCGTTTAGTCCTGCCATTCTATTGGGCTATTTGTTTGTTTTGCCCATGCTGTCCAGAAGGTGTTGTCTGTCTGCTGTCTGCTGTCTGCCTGAATCCATGTGCAGCATTAGAGGCACGAAATATGGCAAGAGAGGAGGGACATTCATACAAATAATGATTGAACTTGGTTAATCACTACGTACCAACCACTTCAGCAGGGCAACCGCAACAGTGCTGGAAACTGCAAAATGTATTTCAGATCTCTTTTTAGTACCACAAAGACACAACAGACCAGCCTCTGTTGCCTCCTGCTTGACTTCTATGTGTCTACTGCAATTGCAAATAAATATTAATTAAGTAGGGCTGTTATATTTCAATCTGTTTACAGCAATAGTGTAAAACTAAAATCTCCCACAATTCTTTCTCATGACTCAGGCAGCCTTTTTTAATTTTGCCACTCGTCTTTATGTTGAGCTGACCTCGTTAGAGAATAACGTATATTTATGCATAAATAGATAGCAACATTCAGAATTGCAGCTGCAGAGAATTTTTTTGACTTTCATTGCTTTTCAGAGTTCCGCAAAATGTGGCACTTAATTCAAACCAGATCAACCTCAACTGAGCTCATTTTGCACTGCTGACAGTGGTTTGCAGCAGGCTTGGTAAATACCCCCCTTAGATGGAGCTAAACAGAATGGAATATTAAGAGATTGAGACAGATCATGATAGAAAAGTGGAGTAGAGTGGGTGGGAGTGGAAACTCATCCTCCTACTCTCTCCTGCCTATCCAGCACTAACAGCCAGCCTCCCTGAGCACCAAACATTATGACTGTCTAGGGCCACTAAATGAAATCAACAATTAACCATACTGCCTCAATTAAAAAAAGTAAATGAATACTCTTGGTACTCATGAGAGTCACTGTTGGTGGTCATGCCATGAGACTGAAGCCATCTATCTGCCATTCACCACAGAGTCTGGGTATCATTTGCTATACTTTTGGTGTGATTTTACACTTTGAAATCTCAGCTTTAAAGCTGTAATTTGCTGCACAATCTACTGATGCTTCCACATTTCTGAATGTTCTGCTTCTTACCTGCCCAGTGTTACTGAAAGGATCAGGGATCTGAAATCGCCAAAAGTATCAAATCATTTATTTACACCTAGCTCTATTTAGTGGTCCTTAGAGAATGTTTGACGACCTCTTGAATAGTTTCTTTCCTCTCTGGTGTTAGCTGATGTTCTTTACATAGTCGCGGTAATGGTAGACGATGAGTGGAGCTGGCAGCTGGCTGTCTGTGGACAGAGTGAGCTCTGCAGCAGGAGCAGCAGTGAGCGACAGGGCCTAATGGGACCTGATCAGGAGCTTAGGTCACTGCCATCTCAAATACAGCCATGGCACAGCAGACATCAGCGCTAACTCACCTTAGATTAGAGGCTGGAAGCATGGCTGTAACACACTCTGACACCTCAAAGCAAAGCCTCAGCCATAGCATTTCAATTACCTACCTTCCCCAGCTCACATGGGGGAGCACAGTGCACAGCCAGGACCTGAGCACTCCCACCAGGCCACGGTTTGTCCTCATTTTCAGATGTATACGGTTTCAGATGACATAGCAGGATTGCTTTTTGTTCTGTTGTATACATTTTATGGGATTTTATGGGATTGTCATCCTCACATCAAATCACTGCATTGACCACAGAACAGGAAATGGAAGGGTGCCAGCATAACAAATGTACTGCCACATCAATAGTTAGTCTAAATGTGTGAACTATTATAGGATCGGAATGCTTTGAATGAATCTGACCACATCTACTGGCACCATTTTTACATACCTGTTCACAATCACAGGTAGGACAGAAAAGAGTGTTTAGAGATGAATTCTACAGTCATATATCCACATAGACATTGATTCATTCAAATTGAACCAATTCAGGCTGAACTAAAGGGGCAGCTTGTAATGTCAGTTAGGCAGCATCTTTATTGGAGCACCTGGGTGGTGCAGCCTAAAAGGCACTTCTCACCCTGGTTTAATCAGCATGCTTTTAGCTTTGCTCTATCAAACTAAAATGGTGAGTCAGTGAGGGATCAATGTCCTTGAATCAGCACTATCGTCTCGTACTTGGTCTGTGCAGGTCTGATTCTGCCGACACCTTCCTCAGGCCAAAAGTGGGAATCGGGAGCAACAAAGACTAGTACTAAACTGGTTGTTTTAATCACATTAAATAAACCAGTTTACTGTTTTCACATTATGGAAGAAAACCTGTGTTTCTATGATATTTAACCTAATTACTAACTACTACACCTGCTCCACTGTTGGTTACTTAAAGTCTCAGTCCTCCACCTTTATCTACAAGGTTTGCATACAAATCCAGACATTCACTGCAAAGCAAACACTCAGACACTGTGTGTGAGGCAGACAGCTGCTGGCAGTAATGGGCTTTCTTTTTGCGGCGCAGAGGAGTGCTGGGCGCTGACCTCTATTTAGATGCCCAGTAAGAGCGATAAAGCCATGTGATGAGGACTCCCCTTAAGCCTGGCCAGGTCACAGCCCTGCTGTCAGTCACCAGCACACATCTCAATCTGACTGACTGACTGTGTGTGTGTGTGTGTGTGTGTGTGTGTTGGGTCTCTGAGCTGCAGATATTCTTTAAATCTACAGCAAGGGTTCTCCTGTGCATTTTATCACAGTTCACCTTAATAGAGGAGAGAGACTACACTTTCTGCATCATTGCACATTGTCATGTTCTTGTACTAGAGTGCATTTTGTTCCAATTTGTTCACGTTATTGTTGCAGTTATTATGGTTAAACATACATGATATTGGATCTGGGCATAATTCCCACCTTAAACATCCAAAAGCCCAGTTCTTGTTGCTTTCCTTCACATTCCCCTCTAGCACTTTTATTTCCTTTTCTTAAACTAACCTTTCTGACCCCTTTCAGATCCAGCGCTCCAGAAACAAGCAGATGAAGGAGATGTTCCCAGAAGGCTTTGGGATCCACCATGCTGGCATGCTGCGATCTGACCGCAATCTGATGGAGAGCATGTTCTCCAAAGGCCACCTCAAGGTGCTGGTCTGTACTGCCACCCTGGCCTGGGGAGTGAACCTGCCGGCCCATGCAGTTATCATCAAGGTTCTACTATTTGACTTGCTTTGTTTTCTTTTGTTTTTCTTTCATGTTTAGTTTTCTTGCTTTCTTTCTTTCTTGCTTGTGTTTTCTGTAAGCAAGGCTAGATTACCAGCCCAGCAAAGTAAGCCACGGTCCTGGAGTCTCAGACCCCAAAGGCTTCGATTACTTAATTTCATTAATTGTGGGTTTGTTGGTAATATAAGGGCCTTAAAGTGGCTCCTTCATTTTAACGGGCCCTCATCGCCAATGCCACTGGCCACCGAAGATATAAATGTTAAAAACTAGCTCACAAATATATAGCTCCTTCTGTTGTTTTTTAAAACCGTTGTACTTTTTAACAAACAAACAGGAGGAAATAGTATTTCCAGCAGCAGGACTCTGTATGTGGGATGAACTCCAGTGTTTGTGTTCATAGTAATGAAGGTCACATGTCACCCAGTGCAACAGGATATACAGGATATATCAGTTCAATTCAATTTTATTTATATAGCGCCATATCATAACAAAGTTATCTCAGGGAACTTTTTTGGATACACACAGGACTTGTTAGTAGGATACATTTATTGTTGTCTGGGTCTTCAGACAAATATAAATACAGAATATCACCAGACTTTTCCTTTAATCAATAACAGCACCACTACAAAATCAGTAAGTAGTTTTTCTTACACACAAAACAGTAAAATCAATATTGAAATGCTTAATCAATTGTTAAAGAGCTTTTGACTGAATCTGCTTTAACTGTATTGGCATCAAATCTGATGAAGCCAGTGGGAGAAATGACACCTTAACTAACCATAATATTAAATGTACAGTCATATCCATGGTAGGCTAGCATTTAACAGTAACAGCAGCATTACATTACATTATGTTTAGCAGACGCTTTTATCCAAAGCGACTTGCGACGTGCACACAATTCCAAATGTAACTTTGCATAGTCATTTTCATAAAAAAAAAACTTAAAAATTTTGATTCAATTATAAATTCAATATCAAAACTTCACCATTGTCTGTAAATTACAAACAAGTTATTTGGTCATTCTGAGCTTTAAATTAACTGCTTGTCACTCATAAGGAATGAGATATTTGCAACGACATTCGAATCAATTTTCTTGCATATGTGTCTGTTCCTATGAAGCCACTTTTCTCTCTTGTGTATTACAGGGTACTCAAATCTACGATGCCAAGCGCGGTACCCTGGTGGATCTGGGCATCCTGGACGTCATGCAGATTTTCGGGCGTGCAGGTCGTCCCCAGTTTGACAAGTACGGTGAGGGCACCATCATCACCACCCATGACAAACTGAGCCACTACCTGACGCTGCTCACCCAGCAGAACCCCATCGAGAGTCAGTTCCTGGACAGCCTGGCCGACAACCTCAACGCTGAGGTCAGTCTCCCAAAGCCCCTAATATTTCTTTATTCTTCCAACTCTAGATGCTTTCTTTCCTTTCTGAAAAACAAAGGCAGTCATGGAGAGGAAAGGTCTGAGTATAATTTTGGTGGAAAATTCAAGTTTTGCTGCATCAGGAAGGGACAAGAAAAAGATTTAGTAAAGTTTCGTCATCATGTATGATGTTGGGGTGAGCTTAATTACTTGAGGTCCCTGTGTAATATAGACCGGTGTGGGTAACAAAATGTCCACCATTCTCCATTACCTGTCTGCATTTGTCTGTTCTTTTTGTTGAGAAAGTAATTTACTTTAAAATCTTTGTAGGCATGCTGTATTTACGTGCTCTTTTTCAACACCTCTTCAAGTGAACTCACATACAAACTGTCATTTATTTGTTTTCCCCAAAACAAATGAGGGTAAAAAAGTGGTGGTTCCATTCAGTACTAATAGGCTGAACTCTGCTGATGCCTTTTGGCATGAAGCCTTTCTCAGACCATACGAGACATCAACGAGTTCTCTTTTTACAGATCAGTCAGCAGAATAACAATATACCCCAGATAAAAAGAAAGAAAACATTCAAATATAAATCTAAATAGGAAATAACATGACATAAAAAATGAAAAAGTAAAAAAACATTAAATGAGTGAAAATAAAAACGAGTAATATATATATGTATATATCTGTTTTCATGGGAGAGGAAAGAGTAGATGGAAACCAAACTGGACTGTTTGTGTTGTAGTATTCTGAAGAGTCCACTAGATGGGACCAGAGACCAGTGATGATAGTAAGGACTGTTTCTCTCTCCTGGTTTCAGGTTGCCCTGGGGACTGTCACCAACGTGGAGGAGGCAGTGAAGTGGCTCAGTTATACCTACCTCTATGTTCGCATGAGGGCCAACCCACTGGCATACGGCATCAACCACAAGGCTTATCAGGTTGGTGATCCAGAGTGTAATCTCTTTTCTTCTGCCTGTCTGTCTTTCCAAGATCGTACCAGAGCAGGGTATCAGAATAAATGTCAGAGAGGTTACAGAAAAAATTATAAAATGAATATCTAATTACAATGTAACCTCAACCTCAGCCTTTTCTGAATTATTAGGAGTTCAAGACCTCTGATTATCTAAAGTGTATATACTATGAAGAAATACAGTTGTACCTTCATGAGGTCATATAGAAGGATGTGAATGGAGTTCATTTTTTCAATAATTACTTTTAAACAAAAACAAAACATGACACCAATGTCAGAGTGTGCACAACTCAAATATGTCAGTCCCATATACTTGCATGTAATTGTTGGATTAAAAATGACCCTTTTTATTTTAGATGGATCCCTCCTTGGAGCTATACAGGAAGGAGCTGGTGGTGGAGTCAGGCAGAAAGCTGGATAAGGCCAGGATGATCCGCTTTGAGGAGCGCACCGGCTACTATGCATCCACTGACTTGGGCAGGACCGCCAGCCACTTCTACATCAAATACAACACCATAGAGGTAGACCCACTTCTACATCACATACAGCACCATAGAAGTAGACTACTAGAAACACAGTTGTATCATCAAGGTTTGACCACATCACTGGGATACCTTTTTAGCTGTTTTCAGTTATAGAAAACATCACATACCAACTGAAAATGATCTGTGTTTTTTCCGACTTTTCTCATGAAGTCCAGATACCATAAAAAGGCGACCATTATGATTCACTGCTAATTAAGTCAGGAACTTGCGTGTTTGAGCTGGATAAACTTCTAATAACCTGAACCAAAAATTTAGCAGACACCAAGTTTAACCCAGCAAGGGTTTTTGTTTTTGCTAAATGCTTATGCAGTGTCAGTAGGTTCACCCGAGGGCTGAGACTGGCTCATGTGTCACATTTACAGAATGTGTTGAACAACCTCCTAAATAACAAAACAAGCTCTGTATGTATTGTGTTTGTGTCAGGGAGACAGTGGGACTATTTAATCCATGTATTTTGGAGTTACAGTTAACACCTGTTTAGTTAAAAATCCTGTCCCTTTCCATCTAACACAATGTGTCAGCAGTCTTAAATAATTGTAACCTTGCAATTGGATGAAATCATGTGTGGTCATCACTGGTATCTTAGTCATCATTGTTCAGTTCTTGTGCATTTACACAGTTTTTAGTGTGTATGACTGCATCAGACATAATGACTTCTCCCAGTCAAAACTCCATTAACTACTTTTATTTATTTCCCCTCTTTCTGCAAAGACTTTCAATGAAAGTTTTAACTCTCAACGAACAGAGGCTGACATCATCAGTATTGTGTCCAAGGCTGAAGAGTTTGAACAACTTAAGGTGAGAGGTCATCATGTATAAGCTACAACACTGGCTGTCAGAGCTCAAGTCAAACACTGAGATCTCACCAACATGTCTCCATCTAAAGTCCAAATGATTTCTTTAAATAAAAGTTGTAATTATAAATCTGTCGCCTACCAAGCACACTGATTACTTATTTAGTCTACGTTATAGGTCTACTCACAGTCTGTGGTTAAAATGTTGTCCACTAAAAACTCCATTATGATATAAACATAATTAGTGTATTGTGTTGGCAGGTTCGTGATGAGGAGATGGAGGAGCTGGAGCAGTTGCTGTGTAACTACTGTGAGCTGCCAGCTGCAGGTGGGGTGGAGAATGGCTACGGCAAGATCAACATTCTGCTTCAGACGTACATCAGCCGAGGAGAGGTGGACAACTTCTCCCTCATCTCAGACCTGTCGTATGTGGCACAGGTGGGGAAAACACACACACACACACACTACAAGATAACCCAATGTATCACTCAATATATCATTAAGTCAGTGTAGAAGTTTGACATGAAGTTACTGGTTGATGTGTCTTATCCATTTTGATGCAACACTAGATGTTATAACAAACCGTATGAGCCACTTTTAATAACTCCATTTTGATTTTGGGCTGATCACATAAACATAGTTTGGTTTTGGCTGTTCAGCACAACATTGTGTTTAGAGCTGCAACAATTGGAAGAATGCCCATCACAATTTCCCAAAGGCCATGATGATATTATTCCAGGAGCAGTGAACCAAAAACATGTCTATAAATACACCTTATGTTAAACAGTGCTACTGCATATGAATCTATACACAGACTAAACTGACCAACCCTTTGACCGTAGATAGTTTTCCTTTAGCAGCAGATACACATCTGGGTTAAGGTTGTGTTCAGACCGATTTGTTTCATTTTATAATTGTAGATTAAATGAAAAGCGAGTGTCTTCAAGGTTGCATGGCTTTTCTTTTTTTTTCTTTTTTTTGGTTTCGCAGATCAAAGTCAAACAGTTTTTAAAGGGCAGACAAAGATAAAGACTTTCACATTCATGCAGGCTGCTGGCCGTAGTTTTTTTTGACATATTTGCCTGTGTACTTTATGTACTTTATGTTTATTATGAAGGATTAAAACGTGTATGTACTAGTTGTCAGAATCATCACTGGCCTACACCAGAATATCTTGCTTGTGTGATTGTGATGTTGCACAGCATTAACCTAACTATACATATTATTATAAAGATACTGTATTGAAGTTCTTCATTGATTTAACAGTGGTGAAAATACAGACAGTCATATAGTTTTGCTGTTAAAATCTGAGAGAAATGGTGGCAGTAGTCCCTGAAGTGTCAGCTAGAACTTGATTGGTGTTTGACAGATGAGCACCAGTAACGCTTCGTAGTGAACTGGTAGTAGTTTCTGCAGTGGGGTGAAGTATTTTACGATGGAGCACAAGAGTGTGAGCAAGGATGAACAGGATCCTTTTTCAGTGTGTCTGTTCTCCTGAAACCTTCCTGAGTCCAACCAGACCTCTCAGTCTCACCCAGCTGAGAGCACAGCCAGATTTCAATAATCTCCCTCCAGAGCCCATTCAGACCTCACCAGACAATCAGATCACATTAACACCTGACCAAATCAATCACAGCCTGACCAGACTTGAGCAGTCTATCAGCAAGCAATACTGCCACTTGACCTCTCCTCCAGAGCTGACATGAGCAATCCATCAACGCACAGCTGTGGCCAACCTGGGCGTCTGAACTTAGCCAGACCTCCTCCTGATCACACATGATTAATCACTAGAATGCAGCATGATGTACCATACAGCTGCTGCAAGTGACTTCTGCTCCAGCACAAATGTGTTTCACTTGTTTTATTCCATCTTCAAAGTTTAGTGTTAAAACTAATGCTGTGTTTGTAAAGGAGAAATAACCTGTCTACAAATGCAGCATTACTACGCGTGCTTGTGGGATTGATGTTGATTCAACTTTCCCCCCCTTCCCTCCTGCTGTTGTCACTTCTCACAGAATGCTGCTCGGATAGTCAGGGCTTTGTTTGAGATTGCTCTGAGGAAGCGGTGGCCGACCATGACCTACCGACTGCTCACCCTCTGTAAGGTGATTGACAAGCGGCTGTGGGGCTTTGCTCACCCTCTCCGCCAGTTCCCCAACCTGAGTCATGTTATACTGAACCGCTTGGAGGAGAAGAAGCTCACTGTGGACAAACTGAAGGAAATGAGGAAGGAAGAGATCGGTAAAAACAACTGAATCCTAGCTGCACTGGTGTATATATATATATATGTATATATATATATATATATATATATATATATATTTATTCAGAGTGGATAAATGATTCCAATCTACATTAGGTCTTTTTTGAAATGACATTTTATGCCTGTACTGTTTTTTTATGAGCTCACGTTTTATTTAGCTGTTATTGATTTTAATACAAGCTCAGCACTTCCTCCATGTATACCTGTTGTTTTGATAAAGTCAGGCTAATGTGCATTTCCACATTATCATTATTACACTGCAACAGTCGTACTCACCACGCTGCTGCTGTGAGGTACTTTGCCGTTCTTTCTGTGTTTAGCTACCGTCAATTAACCCAACACGTCTTGAACAGATGTTTCACATTAAAAGCCTTCCAGTGGCTCAGAGGTTAGCTTAACAGTGACCAAAAGACCAGCAACGTTGAAGTGACTGGAATGAATTTGTGAATGAAAACTGTATTTTGTTAAAAAGAGAAACTCAGAGCAGCAGAGTGGTGAGAATGACAAGACTGTTGTTGTATTGATGGAATTAGTGCTGTAGAAATATATGTTGTGCTGAATTTCACTATTTAAATACTGGCTTTTATTTGGGCATTACATCATATTAACTCATAATTAGGATACAAAACACATGTTAATGCCAGGTGTATTGTTCCCAGGTCACATGCTGCACCATGTCAACATTGGGTTAACAGTCAAACAATGCATCCACCAGATCCCTTCGATCACAATGGAGGCCAACATCCAACCAATCACACGCACCGTCCTACGTGTTCGTCTCATCGTCACGCCTGACTTTCGCTGGACCGACCAGGTAAACATGCTGTCTGCTTCTCTTAATATATGATATAGCTTGAAACAGCAAGCTTACATGCCATAGGCTCATTTTCTCTTGCAGACATCCAATGAATGTTCATCTAACAGATGAGACAATAAGTGCGTGGAGATATATATATATATATGTATATATATATATATAT
>JAVQJL010054342.1:0-10569 GCA_036024295.1 Nannoperca obscura | reverse complement strand
GGTATAAATGGGCAAAAAACACTTAATAAAATTTTTTTTTCCAGCGGTTGTAAACATTTTTTTGTGGTTCCCCCCCCCCCCCCCCCCCCCACACACACACACACACACACACACTTGAGCTTGAGCTCCTAACCCACTAAAGTCACAACTTTCAATTAAAGGCTCCCACTCATTATGTACAAATAAACAGACACAAAACCCATCACAAGTGCAGAATCCCATTCATTAAATGTTAATTAAGTCTTTACACCAAGTAGAAACTGAGGTAGAATCATGTTTCACAAAGAATATTTTTAGGATACTGTTAGTTACCAGTCATAATTTTATTATTACATGAGATTATGTAAAAATAACTGCCAAAAGTGAAGATTTCAGGCTATCAACACCTGACATGGCTATAGACTTTCAGTAAGAATAATAAAGTTAATTAAAGTTGACTTTGTGATGGAAAAAATGTCATGCATTTGGTGGTAAACAAAGGCCAAACCCAAACGCTCGCAACAAAACACCCCTAAAAATGTCTATACCATCCCAGAATACACACTGCTAACTAATAACATAAATAACATTAAATTCTCAGAACTTAATACCTTAAATTTTCTTTTTACAACATTAGCATACTTACCTACAAATCATAAATAAACTGGTTAACACCCCTTTATCATTATTATAAAGACAGATAAAGAATCATAAGAAACATTTAAAGGATTACAATCAGTTGTTTTACCCCTCAGAAGTATTTAACCTTTATTTTTATAGGCTAGATTTAGACTCTATAATATAAATGGCTTTTAAGTACGAATTCGAGGGGTTCTGCTATTCTCTTCTGCAGAAATTCCCTCAGACTCATTAAGGTTGAACTTAGTATGAATCCCGCCCCATTAATAACCAACAAATATCCTTTTATATTTTTGTCTTGCTGAAGTGAAAGTGAACATCCAGGCGTCTGACACCCCGGGGTCTTCCCAGTGATCACTGCAGTGACGTGTCAGCGACCTTGAGTATGATTTGTGAAGGGACTTTTCCACCCAAGTGAACAAGACATGACATGATTTTGCTTGTAATCCTGCAACATACACCTTGTTCCTGTAATCCTGGCTGTTTGTATGATATTTATATGAGTCATTTAACTTTTAAAATGTTTTGTAACTTAAGTTACAAACCTGTGAATCTGGTTTGGGGAGTGAAATTATACAGACAGCAGCATGCAGACTATATAGAAAAGTTTTCCATCTGCTCACAACAACTTGTGTTGAGTTGATGTGTATCGCAAACGCAATGAAACTGATCACATTAAAAACAAAAAACATACATTTAATTAACAAGTAAATACATTCACTTCACTGTTACTATTAGCTCTTACTTTACTCTTATTTGCACATTGCTCTGTGTTGTATCCTGTTGTTTATAGCTCCAATGACAACATAATTAAGTTTAATTGAATATCATTATGATTATGCAGCCTCTATGTCAGTCGGAGGGATTCACTTATCTACTACACTTAAAGAAAACTTCCATTTACTCAAATACTGAACTCAAGTACAAATCTGAGGTACTTGTACTTTACATGAGTATTTTTTTCACCTTCAAATCAATATATAGAACCATAACTTTTGTATTAGTGTACAGACAAGGAACAAAGAACCTTGGAAAGCAGTTTTCACATTCAGAGTTTCAAACATAAGAACGTTCAAAATCTAAAGTAATGGACAAATATAAAGACATTAACTATAAAACCCTCATGTGGGTGCAAATGTTTTGAAAATCTAATTGCTGTACTCCTTTGGTTGCTTCAACAACAACAAAATCTAGGGAATGTTAAATGATAATTAGAGTGGCGATGTGCTCCAAGAAATCTGTGCATCCTGTTTTTTTGTCCCCCTCCCAAACACGCAGAGCAACCTTGACTTGACAAAACCGGTCTTTGACCACCAGTGATAATTTTCTCTGAAGTCTTTGTTCATTAAATGAGGTTAACGTAACCACATGAGCCATGTGTTTCCTTTACAAAACGTAAAGACAAGTTTTAACTAGTGCAGTGGCAGTGCATCCCCAATCGCTAATTATATCTCTTAGGAACAATGCATTACGGGGGGGTTGTGTGACACAAATTGTAATCAAACAAGCCACTGAACATGAGTGTGTGTATGTGTGTATCCACCGTGTCATAGAAACAACTTGCTTGAGGAAACTTTAGTCAAGATTGGACAAAAATGTTCTGTCACAGGTTCGTTGCAGCTTCTGGAAACATGTTCGTCAACAGTGTGCGTCCTGCAAAAGTGTCATCGAGCAAGGCACCACAGCCTTTACTGCCTGGTGTGTAAAACTATGAAAAAGACATTTTGTTTCCAAACTTCATGTCACTTGCATTTTGTTTCAAGATTTTTTTTTAAGTATCTGGACACCCACATACTTGGGACCTGGCTGCAAGGATTTGCTCCCATTCAGCCACAAGAAGTGAGGTCAGGCACTGATGTTGGGTGATAAGGCTCATTTTAAATGTGTTGAATGTGAATAAAGTTGGTGCTCTGTGCAGGCCAATCTATCCCCCATTGTTCATGGGGGCATTGTCATGTTGAAACAGGAAAGGACCTCCCCTAGATTGTTGCCACAAAGCTGTGATCACACTAAAATATCAGTGTATGCTGTAGTATTAAAATTCCCATTTCATTTCCAATCAGAGCCAAATGGCCCAGCCTCAACAATGAAAAACAGCCGCTGATTATGTCTAGTTTTGTATTACTAGATATGTTAAATGCACAACTTGTAGAACGCAACCTTTGAGCAGTTTTAAGTTGTTTTTTTCCACTCTTAACCAACCTGTTTCCTCGGAACAGAACTTCCCCCAGATGTTGAGCTAAGCTACGCTAAACACACACATCCAGTGATTCCGTGATGGAGACACATGACATAACTCCTGTCATCCGAATGAGAATGAGACAGCAAACAAGCACAGTTCCCTAAATGTTGGAATGCTTCTTTAATTAGCAGACGCTGCTCCAATAGATGCTGTGATGGTGGAACTGCAAAAACTCTCAAGGGTGATCTTTGATATTGCGTTGTAGCATGACGTGACAGGGAACGGCAAAACTGACATTTATTCTAGTAAAGAAGTTTTGCTTTAAAGTTGGTTGTTTGGGGAAGAGGTTAAACTGGTTAATCTGTGGAGGAGCCTGTTTACAGGAATCCTGTCTTGAAAACATACATCTGTCATTATGGAAAATAATATACAGTGACCTGGATATGCTCTCAGCAGACAGTAGTTGTTTCACCTATTGCATGTCTGGATAAGAGATTCCTCACTGAGGTTTGTGGAGTTTGTCCTTATCTTAACTGGACTAATGATAGGGGGTATGGTATGTTGTGCAGCGTGTAAAGTACTCAGAGAGAGGTGTGTGATTTGGGGATTTATAAATAAACTTTTATTTACAAGCTGTACATTCAGATTACTTGATACTCATCGTGAGCTGCAATCCTTGGTTGATCATAGCACCAGACACAGAGGGCCTGATTTCCAGCCCCGCCCTCACTATCACAAGTCACCAGAGCCAACGCCGGCGCCACCAACCCAACCCATTTGTGTATATGTACTCACCTCACGGTCGCGGGCCAATGAGAAGTCAGGATCCACACCGCACTTACTTTTATTGCAACATTACTTCATCATTAAAGACTTAATGACAACATGTAGAGTTTCAGACACACGTAATACAAGACCAACAGCTCCAACAAGTCAGTGATTTTCAGCAAGTGACAGCCTCAGCAGCTCAAGAATCTCTTTCTGGTGAAGCTGCTGACGTTTGATTTTAAAATAATAAATATTCTTTTATTAACATAGATGTTGCTGTTGTGGCACAATGGGCGCAATCAGGTGACTCATACATTATCAGCAGCTGATGTGTTGTTCATATGAATAAAGAAGTTTCAGGACATTAACCACACAAGACAGCACGTCTTAATGCCAAGACGTCAAACTATGTTCCTGTTTTTAAGGGTCTACTTGTTTCCCTGCATTCCCTTTAACATCTTGTAAAAGGTGTCTAAAAATACAGAAACACCTTGTCTACAGTGTAAACTGTTGGAGGCTTCCTGATCCACGAGCAAGTGAAATCCTTACAGTGTTAATACACACACCTCTTTATTTCTGGGTCATCACTATTCAGGATCTAGTCTGGGTTTTTGCTGACTTTACATAATTTGGCTAACGTTGGCTGCGCGGTTCATCAAGTTGTATCCTTGATGTTGATGCAAGATCAATGATACCTTAGTCAGACTAATCTGTCTTTACCAAAAATTTCAATATAAGCACAATTAGTTCTTGAAAATTATGACCAAGAACACAAAAACTGGTGTAGTCAGTATTCTGTGTCATTCTGGGATCAGTCATCCAGTTAGGGCTTGATTGCAAGGGCAAAAATATGAGACACTTTACGCTTGATGCTGAAAAAAGTAATATGCTAATTTGGTAACACTAATAAAGTGCTATGAAACACAGAGATTTGAAGCTCATTGGAACAGAATTATGCTTAATATATAGCAATAATAACACTAATTTTCAAAAGGAAGTATTCTACACTATACTTGTACAAATCAGGGTTTTTTTCAAGTGCTATTCAGCAAAAAGAAATTGTGTTTTCTTTCAAATAAAACGCCAGCAGGCTACCTTGAAAAGTCTTGGAAGTTTGCATATTTGACAAAAAAATATATAGCTTTAACAGTTTTTGAAAGCAAATGTGTAAAAAATGTATAATTTTACTACAAGAACAGAAATGCAGTGACTGATTGTTGTTTTAAAAGTCATTTTCAAAAAGAGAAAATCACAAATAATACATGAGGCATCATTCAGACATTGGTCATGTGCCTCAAAAAATGCTACCTCTGAATTTCAACAAACCTTGAAAGTCCTTGACTTTTATGTTTACAGGAAGATGGAGAAAGATTTTTTTGCTGTTTTTCCACACATCCTTTTACGTCTGCTTTTCTGTATTTACTACATTTTCATACTTTTAGAACTTGACCCTGGATCCTCTTGTATCTATTATTGAGATACAATTATTATTTTCACCATGTCTGTAGTACACCTGGAGTTACACTGTAATAATGCAGTGTATAATTATATTGTTTTGAGACACTGTGGTTGGCAAACTGTCAGCAGACCAAGGACTCTTGATACCAAACTTCCTCTTTCAGCCCTTCTTGTAACTGAGCTGTATAACTGTTTAATCCTTCATATCTGTAACGTGTTAAAGTAGCAGCAGCCAGTCTTATCATGACACATTTGACACAATTGTTACCTGTTTCTTCTGTAGATAAAACTGAACACAAAACGTACACAATCAGGAGACGTCTGAGCAGAGAAGGCCAGTCAAGGCTGCTGGGAGGAAGTAAACCGCTCTGATTGGTTTTCCAGTATTCAGGATTGGCTTACATTCCAAATAGATCACAACAAGACTGAAGGGAAGGGTGGCAGACAAACCAAAACAAGCACAAGTTGCTTTTACCCCAACGCTGAGGCATTTGAATGGGAGGACATATCCCAGGGTTGTTTTGGAAGACATCATATAGCTTTGTTATGTGCTGTGTTGGAGGGAAATGCAGGGAGTTTGTTGAGTGTTTGAGTGTGCAGATTCATCCATGGCCAAATACAGTATGTTTTGTCTTCAGGGCCAGAGAGTTGACTTCAGTCTCTGCTCTGTCTTTGCATGTCTTGGAGTTTTTCCTTGCACGGATAAGACTAAAGTTTAACACTGAGTAACTAAAGTAGGTTTTTGCTGTTAAACATTAACAAGACAGCTAATTTTAAGCCAAAGAGGCTACCAACAAGTGATGGCAAAAGGCAAGAAAATGGCCTCCGTACTCTACATACTGCATTGATCAAGAACAAGGGTTTTGGTTTGATAAATACACAACATCAGTGTTGTCATGACGGCAGGTTATGTTCGTAAGCACAAATCAACCCTAACCCAATGTAGTGAGTAGTGACTGATTTCAGACATGATGCTTGATATTCTACAGCCATGCTGTAGCCCTCTGTGAGCCTATCCTGAGGCACAGCGGTACTTTGAGCTAAATGCTAAAGTCAGCATGCTAATATGCTCATAATGGCAACACTAACATGCCAATGTTTAGCGGGTATAATGTTTACCACGTTCACCCCCTTAGTTTAGCGTTTTAGCATATTAACAATTGCCAATTAGCAACAAAAGTACAGCTGAGGGCTGATCACCAAATGTGTGTAACAGATTTCATGGCAATACGTTTCAGTCTGGACCAATGTGGAGCGAACAGCCGACCAGCAGACAGATACACTGACATGGATGGCCATCCCCAGAGCCACGCCACCAGCATGGCTGAAAAACATCCACTCTCACCCCATCTTGTTTTAAGACAACTCAAAGTTATTTTCACACATTAACAAACTGAACAAAGAGTGAATGAGAAAAGATGATCTAATGATATGTTGATATGTTGTTTATAAAGACACCAGAATCTGAACTGTAGTTGTTTTTTGATACAGGGGTCGCTTACCTTTTATATTATAATCTCGTAAACTTGTGTGGATTCTTATTTAAAAAGGAAATACCAAAAAAAAAACACATCCCAGCAATTATGCACTCCCGCTCTAAAACTCTTTGGAGGCTCTCTCTGCTCTGATTATTGGGGTATTCATAACTGAATTAACCATCATGAATTAATCCTTTGATCTCATAATCAAGCTGATGGTCGGACCAATGAAGCGCCTCTTTCGGGTCATGTGACGCCCACATGCCTGGACGTATGCGCTGTGACATCAGGATGTCAGCGCTGATGTCAACGCCTGGTTGACTCTAAAGTTGGGGGTGGGGGGTGGGATCAGCTTGCAGCTCCCCTCTCGTTGCAAGACTCATGATTTCAAGATTCAAGGAAATCAGTGTAACTTCAGACAGCAAAGAGCTGCACGCCAAGCTGCTTCCCCAGAATATTCTGGAAAAATACCATGCAGGAACAAACAACATTCCCAAACAACATGCAAGAAGAGCAGCTTTGTTTACGTCTGCTCCTCCCACAGTTGTAATTCAGGGTTCCACTAAATCTGCTAGTTGCTTTGTGTTGCCTATGATCTGTCTCTCTTTGTTTCAGGGCTCTGTGGCGCTCTTTGTTCGTGAATCATCCTCAGTACAATGGAGGCCCCACACAGAGCCCAAAAATGCATGATGTGATCAATTTTAACAACAACAAAAAAAATCTATCTTCAGTATCTTGAGGTGCCACCACCACAAGCCAGAGCTTGATTTCATATGATATCGGACAAAAGGTGATGATTTCAGAGCCTAAAATCAACAACAGCTGACTCTAACTAATAACACTGACATTAGAAAAAGGTATTGATTCTTAGTTTATACTCGGACTCTAAATACTAGGGAATAGGGAAAACATTTAGTACATTTTGATTTAGTTCTGGTGTGTAGTTGTCAGAGGGCAGAATGAATTTATAAAAATTGGGCCTGTGCCTCTTCAGGTTTTATTCACAGACACATACTTAATCTAATTAGATAACTTATAATAATGAAGATGAGAACTGAGATACAACTGATATAATGTATCTGCAAGGCCTATATATACTTATAAGGCATGGTCCTAATACATTAATAGTACATTATAGCTCATTATGAGAATCTTTGCAATGCATTATAGATATTTTTGTGATATAACGTGTAAAAGTAAATCATTGCTGTCCTGTTAAAGCAATGAATCTCCAAAACATCACATTTTAATGAGCTAAAAAAACAGCCTTGTTTTCAGCTTTGTGACTGGAAATCTTTCAAATAATCCAATTAAATGGTTTATTATGCTTCACAGTTAGGATTGTGACCACTTAATCATTCAGGGTTTCTGAAGAATTCATAATCACTGTATTTGCATGGTTGCATGGTTTTCCCTGGCACTTTTCAGAGGCATCAATGACCCAAGTGTAGTTCCAGTCAGCTCAGATTGTGGTTACTTGTTCAAACACACTTGCACAGATAGTGCAAATATATTCCCCCTGTGTTAAATACGTAGAAGGCATATGCAAGTTATTTCCCCTGCCATGCGACATGCACGTGGCCTGGTTGTTGTGTTGGGAGAGCGGGCTGCCTGCCAGGTCTGCAGGGAGAAACCTTCTCCTCCGTGATGTGACAAACATGAAAGCAACGTTCAGGAATGTATTTTCCTTGGAAAGAAGGCAAGATTAGCGCATAGCTCCCTCAGAGCTGCAGAGCAGAAAAACAACGGTGGGGGTAAGCTGATGAGACGAGTTAGTTTTGACGTGAATTGAACGTATTGCCCAATTGTCTTGCCAAAAGAACACTATGTACCATGGACGCAAAACATGTCAGATGTAAATACTCTTGAAGGAGAAATAGGGGGTGTGGCAGATAAGGAGGAGACTTGATGTAAAGTCAGGACTTCAACAGCAGCGACTCCTTTGTTATCTGGTCTCAGATATCAAAAGCAGAGATGCTCATTCTCATGCCACCACACATTTCTCTCTTACTTTCACATTTTATGTTTACAATTTCAGTTGTCTGCAAGATGAGCAGATGAGGATCTTTGCTTCTGCTCAACTTGATGAGGAAGTTTATAGATAAACGCTTTCAGCTGGACACTGTTAGCTTCTAAACCCAACAGGGAATCAAATCGTCTGATACTAAACAGCAGCTGAAACACTCAAATTTACACTTCTGTATCAAGCTGGCCTCCCTCCTCTAGAGGGAGGGGGGAGTTGTTTTTACACAGCCCAGACTGGATGTGTCATCTGAGTCATGTGGAAAAAGATTAATAACTGAAATCACCCCAGTTATTATCATTTCAGCATGTGTGTGTCTGTCTGTATGTGGGACTTCAAGTGCTGTTGGCAGCAACAAGTGATGTATTCAGCAGTACCTGTATCAGCTTGTTGATACCCGACTGCTTCTCTTCAGAAGTAGGAGAACCAGAGTAATCACGAGTGTATTTTGATTCTTTAAAAAATTACAAATGCAGTCAGTTTGCAAGGTATTTTCTCAGTTGATGCATTACAGACAAAACATGTATGAACAGTTGGGACTATGTGGGCAAACTCCATTAAGGTCTCCTCCTTAGCTAAAATAATGCAGCTCTGGTCAGAGCTATCAGCAGAGTATGTGTTTAGACTGACGTTATCTTGAGGCAATGAGTCAAAACTATACATAATTGGGAATGGGAACTAAAGACTGATATGTCTGGCAAAATAAAAACTGAAAATAAATAATATAAGATTAAACACTACAGAAAGTAAAACAACAAACCAAAAAATGAAAGTAAAACATGTGCACCCAAACAACTGACGGTTGTTTCACTTTTGCTGGATGCTGTCGTGATGGCAACAATGTAGCTGCTATACACACGTTTACCGGATCTATAAGAAATCAATAAAAATCAGGAAAGACAACATAAGTGAACGAGAAAACATTAGACTTTGGCATTGACCCCATTGATTAGATAAAGCATAACCTGCGTTTGAAGGATAGATTCACAATTCTTCAAGTTATACAATAATCAGGCGCTGGTATGTACAGTGAACCAGGGTTTACTTGTAAATATGAGGCTTCAACAGTCGGAGTTAAACAGACCATCTCTTTGTTTTTCGCCCAACAAATAAAGTTGCATCGATTCAATTAACTATTTATTATCCTTTTATATAGGCAGAAAACAAGTCAGTTAATCTCCATCTTCACTGTCTGTTCACTTTAATGTCCATAAATATATATTCTTTCTCTCTCTTCGCTCTCCTCATTTTATACATTTTCCAAGAACTTCTTTCTCTCATCAGTCTTGCCGGGCCTGGCCTCTCTCTGACCCCTGACCTCCTTACTTCTGGTTTCCTGCAGAGCTGATCTACTGTAGGACCTCGAGCTTACTGTACTCCTCTGGATAAGGGTGTCAGCTAAACGCCTGAAATGTAAATGTTATTGAGAGTGTAATTTGATTCGGCTTGTCTAGGACTTATTGTTGCGCCGCCATGAGAGGCTCCTTGTCTGGAGTCACCTGATCTGATGAAGGGAGGTGTATCTCCCTGCAGGGAAAGACAACGGGCTTTGGTTGTTTGAGACATTAGAGGTCGATATTAAGCTGCCCTAACTGCAGTCAACAAGTGCTGATGACGAGCAGAGCAATAAGTGGGACAAATCACTTTAATGTGTGTAAGTGGAAAAAGAGGTCAGTAAGGTGAATGATTTTAAAGAGAGTCAAAGAGGTAAGTCACTCCTATTCATTCACTGCAGATTAAATGAGCAAGTTACAAAACCAACCATTCCTCCTCTAAAAAATGTTCCTTATGACCAAAGACACATTTAATCATGAGTTTGATTTCCTGCTGAATTCAACATTAACTGCACATTAAATGTATGTATGTTTACCACTCGGCACTTACAGCATCAAGCCAAAAACAACAACAAACAACATCCTGGTTTGGATCTATCTATCTATCTATCTATCTATCTATCTATCTATCTATCTATCTATCTATCTATCTATCTATCTATCTATCTATCTATCTATCTATCTATCTATCTATCTATCTATCTATCT